>BHFT01048084.1:0-10157 GCA_004320025.1 Laticauda laticaudata | reverse complement strand
TGCGTAGCGGATGCAGAACGGATGAACTGGATACATTTTCCACGCAAAAGTTTTAGGCAGCCCAAAACTTTTGGAGCAGATGAAACGTCAACAAACGGATGCTGGACGGATGGAGAGGAAGCAAAATGGAGGCAGTGAGTACATCACGTTTTCGAACGGATGGCTAGGTTTTTTGTCCGTTTTACATCCTCTTTGCATCCGTTGGTTCACTGTGACATGGGCTTTTGGAAGGTCACACCCTAATTGACCAGGGGGTTAAAAGCGATTGTAGTATCTTAAGGCTTGCAAAGATTCTGTTAAATTTGAGGGAGCTCACAATAAACGTGATAAGGTAGAGCCTTATTGATAGCAGCTCCTTGGATGTGGAGACATCTTTGAACTGTTCATGGTATTCTGCTTTGAATTAGATCTCGTTTTGTTAATTAAATCCCTCTTTGGTTTATTCATGAGAAAGAGGACTATTTTATTTCTCATCCTTCTAGAGCAGGGGTGTCAAACTCACGTCGTCACAACGGTGTCATGTGCCATATCAGGACTTTTTCCCCCTTCACTAAACCAGGCGTGGGCATGGCCAGTGTGTGACACATACAGCCCACAGGGCCAGGAATTTGACAGCCCTGTTCTAGAGCAGCCAAGCCAATGGAGATTTTCCACATGGATACTGATAAGAATTGTGGAAAATGCTGATATGCTCTTTGAAAGAAGCGGGAAAACCCTTCTGTGTACAGCCTGTTTTATTGGGAAAAGTAAAGTGATAATTCATTTTTACTATTTACTTTTCCTCTTGAGCTCTAAGTTCGATGGTCATGCTGGAAAATTTCCATTGTTATGTTCATGTCCTTGTACAGTACAAGGAAGAATAATAGTTCCTGTTAAATTTATTAGAAGTAATACTGATCAAGAGGTAAAAGACAAAGATGTAGATAATTTGAAAATCTTCATAAAGGAGTCTGCCTTATCTTGGAACCTAAAGACAAATTAAAACCACATGTTTTTATTTTTCAGAGTTTGTTTGAATGACTAGTTGGTCCAAGTCTGTATTATAGATAAATATTAAAATGACACATAGGAGGACTTCTGGTTTGCAAGGCTTCGGCAGCAGCAGGAATCCGCAATCTTGCACGGTTCTTGCTGCGCTCGCCCCTGGAGTGCCCCCGATCCAGCTGGATTTGGGGGCTACAGTTACCCCATAGAGGTAACTGAAGATAGGGGAGGACTCAGCAGGGGTCCCAGGGGAATTTGCAACCCCTCTCCTCAGCTGGCTTAACTCCTTTCGCGAAAGTGGATGCAGCCGGTCTCGAGTAAATGGCCGCCAACAAAGAAGCTTTTTTTGGGATAAGGATGATGCAGGAGGAAGCTGAGAAAATCAAAGTTTTTGGCTAACCAGGATGACAAGTAATATTTAATTACCCGTGGAAACTTAAGTTTTTATTAAAGATACATCGTTCCCGACAAAGACAGAAGAAGCAGCGATATGAAGTAAAAGGGAAAGTTTGTTTTGTTTCTGCACTCTCCTCCTTATGGTCGATAGCAAATGTGGAGAAATGCGGAAAAAACCCATTTTGGCATTAGCAGGTATTTAGATTGGAAAATTGAAGCCAAGGGGACAATAAAGATTTCTGAGCATTGAAAGGGGAAGCAAAACAACCATTTTTGCTATAAGTGGAAGGGAGAGGAAAGAATCATAATGTAAAGATTTTCTTGAGGAGTGCTGTCTTGGAATTATATAAGATTAGACGCGAACACTGTAACAAAACTTCTAAAAGATATATTTTAACTGGAGCTTTTATACTGAAAACTAACAACCCAGAGGAGAAGAGGGAGAGAGAAATTAAAAAAGAAGAAAGTGCTAAAATGAAATAGACTGTGTGTATTTGAATTGCTTCGTTGAACTTGGGACTTTTTGGAAATTTATTATTTGAAAAAGACTAAAAATATTTGTGGTTATCAAAAAAAAATTTTTTTTACAATGACTACTTGTTGATGAACTGAAAATTGAATTTATAAAAAGCTAAAAGAAGAGGAATCAGGAAGGGAAGGCCTCTTCTGGATCTGTTTTCCATTTTTAGAAAAGGTGATTTATAACCTAACAGAAACTACAAAAAAAACTCGAAGAAGACTGGCGTATGAAGAAGAAGCCATATTTAATTGAACAAACAACTTTACTGCGAGAGAAAGGGAAAGAGGAAAGGAAGGGAGAATTTAGATTAAAAAAAACAACCAAAAAAGGGAAAAAATAAGCTGAAAATCAATTACAATGTAATGAAAGCAACAGAGAAAAGAGAAACACAAGAAGAGGTGGAGATTAAAAAGGTGCGAGATTAAAGAGCAAGGGGGTAAAAAGACAGGAATTGGAAGAAGAAAGGAAGGGAAAAAGGATTAAAGAAAGTTACAAAGGTTTAAAACAAGATGAAAAACCAAGATCTAATTCAGAGCGATAGTGAGGCTAAAAAAATGATTAAAAAGAGATTCTGCAAAGTACATAAAGATTGTATTGTTGTATTATATATTTGAAATAATGTAGAAAATTGGGATTTAATAATAGACTTAATTTGCCTGGTGAGATTACTGTTTTAATTATATTATAAACTCATTCATTCTTTTTTTTATTTTATAAATATAGTAAGTACTTCAGAATTGTGCTAAGGCAGCATCAGAATGAAAAGTATATATTATTTTGCTAAGTGTTAAATTTTAGGAAAGTTTTTAAAGGTGTCAATATTCAGTCGTGATTACAGGAGAAATTTTGTGTTAATGAGAAAAGATAATAGAAAAATTGAATTAGAACAGACAAAAGTTATACATATAATGATCTTAAATTGAGAATGAAATAAAATAAAATAGAATTAAGAATGTGAAAAGAGGGGAGAAGCTAATAGAAACATGTTGAGAATGGAAAAATAAGATATGAAATGGGATAAAAAATGAGCATTGAATTCGAATTTATGTCTGTACCAAAAAGATGTAACCCGGGAAGCCACTTTCCAAAAAGAAGTTTTATGTTTTTATGTTTTGTGTTTTGTTTGTGTATGCTTGTTTATTGAAAATTAATAAAAAAAATAAAAAAAAATGACACATAGGAGCTTCTCAGGTGTTCATCCACCATCAATATCCAGATACTGGATCATGCATGTACAGTATGTTGGTCACCTGTATTCTATTTCCTCTAATATTTATAAAGTACAATATTTCTGCTTTAAGTTTGAATAATTTTCCCTAAGCAGGCATCTATATGTATGATTTGCAGGTATGGTGTGATTCCTTTTTTTTTTTTTTTAACAATGTAAGCATTGTTGGGAGGTCTGAAGGAAAGACATTCCTCAGGTCTCATGTCATCTTTTAAAAAGACCTATTTAATTTTGGTCGGTAGGGGAATAAGAAGGAGAACCACAATGAAGAAGAATCCATAGACAGACAATTTCACACAATTTTTATCCTGAAAGTACAGAGGCAAAACTTACCTGTATTCAGTCTTTGAAAATCAGCAATTGCACTTTAAATTAGATCTGTATATCATCAGGAACCAGTGAAGTTGTGAAAGTTGTGGAAGTGATATGCATTCTTGAACTCCAATAGGGCAATCACAAAAAAGATTGCTACTGGACTTAAGTATGCTTGCTTATTCATCAAGTCAGCACTGCAAAACCAACAGGGAATCAGTAGAGAATGTGCAGAGGAGATAGTCTTAAGTATCTTGATAGTCAGTAAGGGATGAGTTAAATAAATATTCTGCTTAGAAGAATTTTTTTAAAAAAATTGTTCCATTATGTGCGCATTCGTTTATTTAATTTTATTTATTAACAGCCCCAATCAAAGACCAGAATGAGCGAAGGCAAAACAACAGTGAAATCATAGAAAAATAAATTGTATGAACAGATATGTGTGTATATAAATGTGAAAATTAGTACTCATAGCTAATAAAATAGTGCTGAATTTGTTATGAAATAAAAGAAGTTTCCTTAGGGTGGGATTCAATGTTATCAATTATTTTATAGAGACTAAATTGTGCTTTGCTGAACTAAGATTTACTGAATGAATTATTGTTGGTTGTGTTCTTTCAACATGCCAAATTATAAAACAAATTGCAAAGGTCATGTTCAGATAGCATGCTAAGCCAAAATCAAATACATTTTATAATGTATGAACCCAGGCATCTTTTTAATCATAATATTTGGCATCCAGCATAAATAATTCTGATAACATGTCTTCTCTGGATCTTTCTGGAGCTCACGGCAGAGATCTTTTATATCTATCCCCTAATACCCACTGAAGTAGCTAGTGTTTGAATCTGGGGCAGCATATGTGTCATATCATTGAATTACGAACCCTTCTGACTTTCTACCTTGCAAATTCTTAGGCACATCTTTTACTATGAGCTTTGTCCACACATGCCTGCATTAATCATTTATGGTTTATCATCTATATGAAAGAGTGCAATCTATAGTTCACTGCTGATTGACATAATCCCTTGTGACAGCTTGCATACAGTTCAGGACAAGAAGAACATGAGGCTGTCAGAACTATTTCTATGACAGCTGATCTCCAACTCATCCAGCTGGTTTTGGTGGGCAGAATAGGGGGAGGGTCATGAAGCACCCAAGGAATAGCTGTGAAGCACTGTCCAAAATTACATTCCAGCTTACAAACCACTCCCCTTGCTGGTTCTCTGAATGGGAATTTCACCTTCAAAAGCTGGTTGGAAAAGTTTACCATCAAATGTTACCATCATGTCTTTCTGTCCCTCCTATTTGGCTACTCACAATTCCCAGTCTGAAAGATGGAGGTGATGGGACAGTAAAAGGAGCTGGCATTTAAAGGAAAGAAAGAAAGCCAAGGAAGTACTAGAGCTCTGAGAGGAAAATTGCACAGTGAAAAGCTGGCCATCTGAAACTTTTTTGCAGCTTACCAAAGTTTTTACTTTCTGATTATTGGACAAGAATTTCACGGTTAATCACTGACTGAGCAAAGGGTGGCCTTAATATTTTTTAGGAATAAAAATGAAATTGCATGGTAGCATAATAAAGCCAGTCTGATTTAGTGTTTAAAGTGTTGGCCTGGAAATCAGGAAATTGTGAGTTCTAGTTCTGTCTTAGGCCTGAAAGCCAGCTGGATGACTTTGGATCAGTCACACACTTTCAGCTCAATCTACTTAACAGAGTTGCTGTTGTGGGGAAAATAGGAGGAGGAAAGAGTATTAGGTAAGTTTGCATCTTAAGTTACTTATACAGTAATAAAGGCAGCTGGGATAAAAATCTAATATATAACAATAATTTCAGTAGCAGAAAAACAGTACCCTCTAACAAGCAAGCAACAAAAAACCCCACAACCATTCAATTGTTACTGATTATTTTTTCATCCTCTTAATTTATTTCCATAGCATTTTATTAAATTGTCAGAAATTAAAGGATTACCGTTTTGTATTTTGTACCAATTTTGTATTGATGAAGTAATGGAATGATTGCAAGATCATTTTCAAATCAGTAAAAGCATGTTGTGTGACACAGCGTGCAAGGCTATTTTAATGTTTCATTGAGGTCAATGTGTTATTCTTTGATATCAAATGAAAAGGACAAATATAGGTGCTCAAACCATATAATGTTGGTAATTTTTTTAAAAAGGAGTCTGCAATGTTTGCTCTCTGTTCACATAAATCTTGTTACTTAAAAATAAAGAAGTGCTGATTTTAAGAGAAATCTATTGTTGGGTTGAATTCTTAAGTTGAATATTGATATAGCTTTGGTCCCTTAGGAGCTTAGTCACTGCTTTAGTTTAGGTGACCATTCTAGCTGTACAGAGGCAAATTTTGGCATGCAAAATGAAGTTTCAAAACACACTATTTGTTCACTGATTATAAAATCACCTGTCCTGACCAAAGGGCAGTCATGGGTACTTAACATTTAGTAACAGTCATTTATTGCGATTCGTTTGTGTAAAACATGTATGTGGAAAGTGAAATTACTGTGTTACTGGGAACACAAATGCTCAGTTTAAAAGATGTCATTGAAGCAATGAATGTAGCAATGCGCTCCCTCCACAACCCTTCACACACATTAAAATATTACTATATAATTTCTTACATTGAAGTACTATATTGAAAAAAGCTTTTTTGTTCTAATGGAAAATACTTCTTTGACTAGATATAGGATCTCTGGCTTTCTTCTATGCTAGTGACATCTACAAAAGTAAAGTGCCATTTTAGTTGGGCTCCACTAGTGATGTTCATATAGTTACTGTTCTGTATGAAAATAGTAGACTCCTAATTTGCTACTCTGATTGGCTAAGAAAGCCAGTATAGGGATTGGTTCACTAGGAACCAATCCAAGAAGCTGCTTAAAGGCCAAAGAATTAAACTACTGTCATTGGCTACGAGCAAGGCAGGCAAGCCACTATAAAGGGCTGCCGCAGCTTGAAGCAATGTTTCCGTTTTTACTTGCTTTAAGAATATTTGTTTGTGGGAACCCGGATTATCCTCGCGTTTTTTCCAAATGGAACACTGGCGACGAGGATGGGATCATCTAAAACGCGAGACTGTGCACGCGACGAATTAAAACCAGGCTGAAGACAATGGCTGGAAAATAACGCACCACCCGACCGCTTCAATCCGCGAATGAAGAAGGTATTGGGAATTCTTACGTAGATGACCGTTTTCCAAATGTATTTTGGAAAGTAACGGATGGAAGAGATCCTAGACGAGCGAAGACGGGCTGTCTTGTTAACGCAGTTTGTGGGCCAGACGATTTTCAAAATGGGCAAGGCATAAGTGAAAGCCCAGAGACGGGAATAGCAAATGACTTGGCCTCGAACTCCAAACGGAATTACTGAAGGCTCATTAACTACCGTGCAGTAGTGTCAAACCTTATCAAACGGCATGGAATTATTACCTACAGAGGCCAGAAAAGAAGCGAAGACTCCATCGCTGATTTTGTGGCAGCCCCAACAACTGAGGGAGTTATGTGAGGTTCCTGATCTTAGATGAAGCGATGCAAGATTTGAAGTAATATTGGGTTTCAAGATCTAATTTACGAAAGCAAGCTGCTAAATAAACGCAACATAACCATAGCCGAAGCCATCGCTGAGCCACAGCCGCTGAAGCCGCGAAAAATCCAGTTGGTCAAAATGAACAGATGAACGTCGAACATGAACGAAGTGGAGCGCTAACTAGAGGGAAGAGAACAAATTCCCCGCACCCACCACCCATGAAGATTTTGACAAGACGTCAGACTTCGGAGAGGAAGACGACTGAGGTCCAACGCCTAATACACAACACAAGGGCGTGAAAAAAGAATGGCAGGAATGCGCCGGCTGCGGAGGACAGCCTCGAGCCAATTGCAGATTCTTGACGCCATCTGCAGAGCTTGTAAGAAAAGGGGACACATCGAGAAGGTCTGCAGAAATTAAAAAAAATTACAGCCATAACAGACACGCAACTCTCCCACAAGCTGATGCCAAAACAAACTGAGAGAAAGTGGGCAGCAAACAAACAAGCAGTAAACCGAGAAAAAACCATCAGACTTTCACTATTGAAGCCGCTCAGACGGAAAGCGGGAAAAAACGTCAAAATATAGTAAAAATCGAAGGCAGGCCCTGCGAATGGAGGTAGAACTCAGGGGTCTTTCCTGTCAATGATGTCATGGGACACAATCAAAAACTGGTCCCAAATATCAGACTTAAAGAGCTTCAGCAAGCAAAAAATTAACCCTGAATGGACTCCCAAGGAGAATGCGAATCCTGTGGTAGGTCTTAGGAACATTTCCAAGTCAAACCGGCTACTACAACAATGTCGAAGTCCTGCCATTGACATTAGTCGACCGAGACGCGACCAAGCCTCCTGGACATCGAATTGGTTTCGCTACCATTGGGCATGCGGAATGACCGGAGTAAGACCTGGTGCCACAAACCGATTGGGAAGAAAACCTGATCCACAAGTTCCAGGACGTTTTCGATGGTCCTAGGCAGGTATGCGGGGGACCCAATTTTCCTTTAGTTTATAGACCCCCAGGTAGCCCTAAGAAGACTAAAGGCCAGAACGAGTTCCTTTTGGCATTAAAAGCAAAAATAGAGGAACACTAAACAAATTAATTGACCAACGGGTTTTGGAACGCTGTTGACCCTAGCAAATGGGAAGACGCCCATTGTAACAGCCAGTTAAACCTGACGGGTCAGTTTTTCGCATTCTGCGGAGACTACAAGGCTACCCTGAACCAGCCCTGCAACAAAGCGCATACCCCAGTGCCAGTCCGTACATTTGTGTTACATTCATTGGCGGGAGGAAAAAGTTTTCGCTAAACTAGATTTAGCACAAGCTTACCACCCAGCTTCCAGTAAGACCCCTTAACAGCCAAGGCACAGAACTAATAGTGGGACCCACAAAGGGGCATTTCAAGGTGGCAACAGACGTCCAGTTTGGAGTGAGTGTGGCCCCAGGCATATTCCAAAGCCTCATGGAATGCCTATTGAATGGAATCCAGGGGTCGTACCATATTTTGACGGACGTCCTAATTTCGGCAAAGATACGACCCAAACTAGGAAATAAAGACTAAGAAATGTACTAAACAAAAATTCAGAGAATCTGGCCTGAAAGTAAAAAAAGAAAAAAATGCTGCTTAATGACTGATCGCCGTCGAAATTTCCTGGGCTATTTAATAGACGAAGAGGGTATACATCCTACTGCAAAAAAACGTCAAGAGCCATGTAAAGACAGCAACACACAGCCAAGAGAACAAAACTAATTGCAAGGTATTTTTGGACCAATAATATTTTTAAACAGTATTCCTCCCCGCACAAAGCGACAATAAGCGGCACGGCATTCACTGGTCACTGATAAAGAAATTAATGTGGACTTACGGGGTCATCAGAGAGCAAAAAGCCTTCCAGAAAATAAAAAAAATTTATAAACATTAAACACCGCTTTCTTATCCAGTTTAGTAACACCTTCCATTGACGGTCACCCTGTGATCCTCACTGGCTTTGGAGTCAGTGCATCCTGAGGCCACCAATTGCCAATGGGAGAGAGGCACCCCGTCGCTTATTATTCAAAGACTGCGTCTAAAACAGATACGTAACTATAGTCAAACTAGACAGAGAAGCCCTTGGCCAATCGTGCGCGAGAGTGAAATGCTTCACCGACGAAAATATCTCTATGGAATGAACATTTTTGATAGTACGGACCATAAACCGTTCCTAGGAATTTTGGGTGGAAACAAGGCCTACACCGAACATTTTGTCCCTGCGAATGATAGAATGGGTCAGAATTCCTAGCAGCCTATCTTATCAGGTTATACAATCGACCACGGGAAGCAAATCTCTCAGCAGATGCATTAAGCGAGAACCGCCGTTACAGACAACGGAGGAAGATCCTGGCACGCGATGATCGACCACCTTGGCACGATAGAGACATGCCGCCGAACTACCAATATCTGCAAACGATGTCGCCAGAGGCACCCAAAAGGACCCAGTGACTGCCCGCATACTAAACTGGGTAGGTCAAGGCTGGCCGGAAAAACCAAACAACTGAAAAACTTAACCTTTCCGGACCAAGACAAACGAAACTCTCAATTCAAACAGGTTGTTTAATTGTGGGGTGATCCGAGGTAGTTAATGCCTCCTAATTAACAAATCCAGGGTTACAGGGTATGCTTCACGAAGGCCACCCTGGTATTGTTACATGAAAAGCCTTGCTAGAAGCTTATGCTGGTGGCCGGAGTATAGTATAGGGACATCGAATGCTGGGTTAAATTCTTGGCAAACAAATGTGCAAAAAAAACGCAGGCCTTCTCCACCACAAAGCCACCCATTAAGGGATGGGAAACCACGAGGCCTGGTCTCGGATCCACATTGACTTTGCGGGACCTAACCAAAGGGAACAATACATTCCTTTATTGGTGTAGATGCAATACTTGAATTTGGCTGGAAGTTGTCAGCTTTATGCATCTATGACACCTGAAACGTCATTAACAAACGTTGACAAAGTCTTGTTTTGCAACCCATGGACTGCCGGATCATCCCTAGTGTCCGACAACGGGCCACAATTAACAAGCATCCAATTCAAACAGGACCTAGCCTCCCTGGGTTAACGCCATGCTCTGCGGCACCGCAGGCCGGCCCACAGACCCGGCTGCATTAATGGTAGAGTGGAGCAGGAATGTCCAGATTTACGA
>BHFT01048083.1:0-83222 GCA_004320025.1 Laticauda laticaudata | reverse complement strand
CTTTTTTGTCCTTTTTACATCCTCTTTGCATCCGTTGGTGCAGTGTGACATGGGCTTTAGGGCTAAATGGAGAAAATCTCAGGGCAAATGACATTTAAAGGCTACCTGGACTACTCTTCTATGAGTGGAGCCATAATCTCTCTGTTTCCCTAGGGCTCATTCAGAATTGGGTGGCACTTTTTCCTGCACTATATGACACTGGGATCCTGGATTGGTAGAACTAGAGCAACTGACAATTTGCTTTAAGCATCTGCATAATTAATTGCAGATAAAAAATTATCAGATTTAGCCTTCAAGGTTGGGGTAAGGGAATGATGATGAAACACTCATCCAATTTAGATTCTTTGTAACTTGTAAATATTGGGGATATGGATAGGATATTTAAAGAAGCAAGAGCTTCTCTCTCATTTGATTAGATTGGACACAACAAGACTGGCCCAATCAAAGGAGATCATCCGTAGCTGTGTGTTGCACAAGCTGCTTAATTCTACAGGACCATATCTGTAAGTGTCCAATGACTTTGCTGGGCTACAAAATCTGGTATCAAAACATGAACATATTATGCTTTGTGAATGATTTGCATAAGTCTCCAATTATTGTTTTGGTATAATTAAAGGTATTGGTTATACCTTTAAAGCTTTAACACCCTGTAGCTTGAATAATTTTATTCTGTTCTTCAATGATTTTACTGTTTTATTTCTGAAGTTATCTATCATGAAAAATTGAATTTTAGGGCAAACAGTTCCAAATCACACATGACTAAATTGAATATTAAGTCTGAATTTTTTGTTCTTGACTGTATGTAAGGCCTACATATAGACATTAACAAAAGTTGTCCACATGTAAAAATCCAAAACAAAAAATATTTTCCATAAAATAGTCAACACAGTTGCCTGGAAATCCAGGGAATTATAATCCAGAATAATCCATATTCCACCATTGTATATACTTGCAGCATTTGTGTACATGATATTGTATCTTTGTCCCTCCCTCCCTCCCATTGTGGACATTATGGCTATAGTCCTTTCCAAGATTCTTCTCTATTAATCAAGCTTCGATATTGCCTGAATCTCAAAAAGCAGCAGTTTTAAACACATAGCTGTGCTGGGTCTTTTGTGCCAAAACTAATATTCTTGGAGCACCTTGAACACTAATTTGTCACAAGAAATAAACAGAAATCTGTCTTACATAGCTTGAATGTCATATAGTTGCTGATATTTGAAAAAAATTGTTAGCTATTTTAATGGTCCTAGTATGTAGACAAAGTGATAAGTCAGTCATGTCCATCTCCATGACATGAAAGGTTTTACCTGATACTCCTACAGAACAAGCTGATCTTACAGGTTCAGGTTAGCTTAGGCCAGTTTGTTCCTGTTTCCAATCTCTTCCTATATGTGGAAACTACACAGTAATTGAAGGATTTTGCAGACTGCTGCATAAGTCAGCCAGCTAGCATAAACCAGCAGTTTTAAATATTTTTAACATAACATGAGGCTGATAAGTGTCAAGCTTATACATCGAGTATATTAAAAGGGCTGCTAATACTTATGTTCTCAAAAAACAATTACTTGCAGTAAACTAACAATAGGAAAAACATAACTTCTAATAAGGCCAATAAATAATATTAAATACAACCTATAAATAGTAACTATATACCATCAAGTTGGTATTGACTCTTACAACCATCTATTTTCTCTATACAAAAATTATAGACGATATTATGATAATATTTTCTCTCATTCTCCTTCAACAATTTGTGATACCTTTATATATCACAGGCTTGAACAGCAGTTTCTAGCCCTTTGTCAATAATACTCTTTTGTCCAATAGGTATACCTGTCATTGCTCAGCAATCCTTTGACACAAGAGGCCAAAATGTTGTAAAGCATATATCACAATCCGAGAAGCCACAATTGATAAATCTGGGTTAAGCTTTTGAAGAGGCTGAATGAATTGAAGAGCAGGTGGCAGCTGCAACTTTTGCACACCTTCAGGTAGTTCTCCAGTTATGCCCATTCCTGGAATAGGAGGCTTTGTTCACTGTCATCCATGCCCTTGTAAAACCCCCCCCCCACTTAGATTACTGAAATATTCTTTACATGGAGCTGCCCTTGAAGAGCATTTGGAAACTCCAGTTAGTACAAAGTACAACTGAATAAATGGTGCCAACTACAATTCATTTAACACCACTACCCTGTGAGCTGCACTGGGTGCCAGCATGTTTCTAGGTGCAATTCAAGGTGCTGCTTGCCACCTTTAAAGCCCTACATGGCTTGGGATTGGGTTATCTGAGAGACTATAGTTTTCCAAGAGTTTCTTCCAATCCAATCTAATCCAAGAGACTGGGTATGATGCAGATCCCATCAACCAAAGAATGTTGACTGGCTGGAACTGGAAGAGAAGCTTTTACTGTTGTAGCCCCTGCCTTGTGGAATACTCTTCCCTCAGATATTAGAATGGTCCCAACCCTACTGGCTTTTCGCAAAGCTCTAAAACTTGGCTTTATAACTGGGCCTGGGGTTTGAAATGTATTAAAGATTCTGTTACTTGGCTTTATATTAGTTATTAATCATCATGGCTCCTGTTTACTTATTTTGTGCATGTTTTTATTGTTTTAATGTTTTTAAATTGTTTTAATTATTTTAGAATTTTAGGATTGTAAGCCGTCCTGAGTTACTTGGTTGAGTCGCACAGCTATAGAAAATGAATGAATGAATGAAATTAATGTTTATATTACTTCAGCCATCCACACTTAACTCCACAGAATAATTACAATGAAATGAATTGCATTATTCAGTTAAATCAGGAACATTTGTTTTGTCAATATGTAACAGAATCTGAGCAACAACTCTGAATGCATTCTATATAACTACAGCTCATATCCACTCCAACAACCCAATGGAATGCATTCTTTAACAATTCAATAATTAATGGATTTCTCTCACACAGAAATATGTATACACACACATATCCCAGAACAAATAAATTAGCAAATCATCCACTATATTACATTGATATAACTAGACCATCAAATGCATTTTCTATGGTAGATTTCAGCATGCTACAACAAAGAAAATGACAAATTTCCGCATTATCCATATACTGTAAAATTAGTATATAGTGTGAACATCAAGCACACAATATAGTGTGAACATCAAGCACACATTTCCACATATATTTTTAAAGTATTTCATTTAAGATATAATGCACAAATTTACAAGCATATTTCATAACTATTTTAAGACAACAATGATATAACAGTTCTACATACATTTAAATTACTCATATTCAGATTTTAGTATACTTGTCCCAAGACAGATAATTCTTCTAGCCAGAAAATAATAAATCTATATTAAGTAATGTAGGGAAACTAGAAATTTCTGCATGATTGAACATGGACATTTAAACTGTGGACATTTAAATTGTGGGCATTTATATTGTACCACACACACATACACAGAGGGCACATTTTTTATGTTTGCTATGGGGGGAAAAACACTAACCAAAATTCTATCCTGAGTTTAGCAGCCACCCTCTGCATAGCCTCACTAAGTAAAGAAGTTAATAATGCTAATTTGTAAATCCCAGCCTTGTCATCTTAATATAGCTTGTAGTGGTTACCAATATTCACGATCAAAGAAACACCTGGCAGCTTATATGAAGAAAGCAGCAACTAATCTTTTAGCAACAGTACCACAACAGTGACAATATTTCTTATATCAAGCTAGACTGCAGATTTAGCAACAGCAGTAATACCAAGGAGGAGCAAATTACAATACATTTTGGTCTTATATGAACCCCTCTTCTTTCTGAGAAGAGGACCTTCAAAATTTGTATTTAACTATTGTATTTGCTATCTCATTAGATACTAGAATTCTTGCTAAATCTGCTGATGTATTTAAACATGAAAAACTATGGTATGTAGTTAGTGTATTTCAAATCAGCCATAGATAATATTAATCAATTAATCAGTTGATCAGTTGGAGTAGACCAAAAATAGCACATAATCAGAAATAGGTGAAAATTTGTAACCATAGTCTTCAAATACAGCAGG
This sequence comes from Laticauda laticaudata, assembly GCA_004320025.1. Taxonomy (NCBI): domain Eukaryota; kingdom Metazoa; phylum Chordata; class Lepidosauria; order Squamata; family Elapidae; genus Laticauda; species Laticauda laticaudata. Next base: position 79,168 of record BHFT01048083.1, on the reverse strand, counting down.
AGGAAGATACAAGTTTGTGACTCACTTCAGCTCATTTACATGCCACGGCAGCAGAATATTCTGATATTTGTAATCCTAACAGATCTGTTGCACCAAACTATGAATTAGTGCATAGGTGCAAACCCTGACTGTAGGCCAAAGCTTTCCAAATCTTCCCACTAAAACGGAGTCAATTCAATTTTTGTCTAGCCCTTTCTAGTATTATATCACTAATATGGCCCATGGCACAGAAATGGCTGCATAGTTTAGCATACTTGTGCAAATTGTTTTTAGCAATTGCAACTCAAAAGTACTAATGCTGGTGACCATACTCAAACTACAGAAATGGTGAGACTGCTGATTCCTTCTAAAAGCATCTGCAACTAATAACCACAGATATTATAGAGCATGTTATTTTGTTTTGTTTTAAACATGAGAAAAGCAAACATTCTGGCTTTCTCCTTCTAGAAAGAAGCCATGAATTCACTACGAAACAGCAATCTTTGGAGAAAATGTTTCCTTGATATTTCTGAATATGCAAACCCAACAAAATGGTACGTCTGAATCACTTTTCTGTACTGAAATTGCAAATAAGAAACTACTGTTACCGTCACTAGAACTGATGATTTCTGCAAGACAAGCATAAGTTCCATAAAGAAAGTGAACCAAGAACTGTCAAACTTGTTTCATAAAAGCTATCTGATTGTAACTGCCATTATGTTTACCTCAGCTTGAAGTCAGTTCAAACTATTAAAGTTTAAATTTGAAAAAAAGACTTTGCAAAGTTTCCTGAAAATTATCCTTGCTGAATATAATTATTTGCAGTAAAATGGTATTGGATTCCACATAGCTAAACAGAGATTTGAAACTCAAATTCTAATTCATGTAACATACAAGAAAAAAAAAGAAGAAAAGATGTTTTTCTTTTGAAAACATTAAACTACTGGTGGTAGTATTTGATATTATTTCTGTAGCACTAATTGGAAATGAAGATCAATTTTAGTCAGGATGCTACATTGTATTACAATTATCATCTAGCAAAAGGTAAGCCTTTTGATCCAAGTCTATGTGTTAAACACAAAGTGAAAGCATTCTATCAGAAAATATATTTTATTTCAACTGTGTAACATTTTGGATTTGAAGCTAAAAAACACTTCAGAGCCCATGAGGGCATGAATGTAGAACCCATCTACAACTTTAAACCAAATATGTCATTTCTAGGATGATATATTTAATTTAAAGTGTTGAAGTCTGTTGCTATGTGAGAGGACTATCATGCACTCTGAAGTACCTTTTTGCTTCTGACTCCAAAGTCTTGCAAATCATATGTGAAAAACCATATGCATATTTCATGCCTGAAAATTTAATAATTACACCAAAATCATTTTTACAATATTAAACACTTTTATTCACTGAATTTAAAAGTGGTTCTGCATCTCAGAAAATCTGCAATCATCTGCTCGAAAATTGGACTTCAATGGAAATCAGACAGATTTTGAATCCATGCAACAGGTATTAAGCTCCCATTTAAATAAATGCACATGCATGTGTATCCTTATGAAGACCAGACCGAACTAGATATTCAAGCATATAAAAATAGGACTGGTAAATGATCCAATAATAACTATTTATACTTACATATTCACATATAGATATCATTAAGCTGAAGATAAAGCTACAGACATAGCATACCAGAATGGGTTGGCATCATTTAAATTATTAAACAGAAACAATAAGAAATGGATTACAAACTTATTCTTCTCAAATTAAGTTTGGTTTAGATGGTATCTAAGGAACACTTTCTTCCACAATGCAGTTCTTTTCTATAATAACAGGCAGGCTTAATTGCTCTTTAGAGCAGTCTCATGAGAATTGGTAAGCAATATGTGTGTATCATTGAAATGTTTTATACTGGCCCACTTCAGTGCAATCTTAAATACCGTATGTTTATATAATTTCCCATTGTGCACAATATGATTTACTCCCAAATGAATATGTAAATTCATTCTCAGAATTACAATCTGAGAATTTCTGGACTGAGTTTGAAGAAAGTTAAGATCTATAGAATAATCCTTAAGTTCTTGTTTCTAATTTTTCAGTATGCTCTACTGGATTATTGTTAATATGTTGAAACAATGTCCACCAATTGCACCCAAAGCAATTAGCAAAATGTAAACCTGCGCTATTTTTACATTTGGCTGTGATTCAAATCTAACTTATTTAGACAGCATCTAAAACAATTTCTTCAAAGAAGCAGATCTTCATTTGAGAGGTCAGGTGTTCTTCAGCAGTACAACGTGCAATCCAGGTGCTATTTTCTAGACAGCTATTTCTTCAAACAGTGCATTTACATGTACGGGCATGTACAATCAACCATATATCCAACCCTGCAAACTGTGACCAAACAACAACCCTCCTGAGAGGGTCTGCCATGAGAAAATGGTCTTCAAGACAAAGTCAATTTCCCTAGGAATTCCACATCTGAAGTCTGTCAATAACATCCAGTTTTAGTGGTAACATGGTACATTATCTTGGAAAAGCATTTTCCTCTTTTAACTATTCTCCTGCAGATCTGTATGTAGCTTCCCATATAATAGATCAAAACTAACCTTCAACCTTTTGGAAAATCCATCAAGAGAAGGGAGAAGTTTCTCTTCCATCCTATCCTAATGTAACTCTCAATGTATTGTGGTTCTTATTCTTGAAAAACAATAGGACACCCTTCTGGAATCTCATTTTTAGATCTTTGCTCTTTAGTTTCATAGTCTTGTACTCTTTGTTGATTCATTAACACTGGAGGTCAACTGCCCAGAACTAATCAGTCTCACCACAACACTCTTGCTTATGCTTGATACATGGTGAATTCAACATCTTGTTTCCTTAATCTGACTTTTAAGATTTTTTTAAAAACTGATCTTCTTCCCCATAGCAGCTAGCAATGCTTATTCTTGTCCCATTGACACAGAAACATACCCACCTGAACAATACAAAGTCAATTATAACTTGGGTTAGAACTGTATAATTTATGTATACACTAGATTTACAAAAGCACTTATTTTTGTGCATGTGACCCAGGAATGAGAGACATGGCATTACGCCAATAACATACAAAGGTAATTAATTGAGGAAATGTGTTTATGCAATTGGTGAGTTGTCAACACTGCCCCTATGGCCTATGTACAAGCTGCCAGCACATAGTCACTCAGGAAGCAAAACTGTTTTGATTTTTTAAAAATTGTTTCAAGTTGGAATAATGATAAAAAAAAAAGATAATTTTAACACTCATGCTTCCACCAAAGCTATATAAACCCACCAAACCCTCTATGTAAGGAGCAAAATAAGGCCACCTGAGAGAAATAAGGGGGAAAATACATATCGTACCCTAATAATTGTATACATAAAATATGCTTTACTGTATTATCAGGAATATACAATCTAATTCACAAAAAAACCGCCTCAAGAAATTACACGGGCCACAACCCCAGCTACAACCAAATGGGATGGACAAAGGGTAGGTCAAAATTAATCTAAATCAATTACATACTAAATTTTCAAAACTTAAAAAAGCACAGAGAGGCGCGATCCGGGCAGAAAGTAAGGAATCTTCGCAGCACATCACTGGCCGCCTTCCAAGGGAAAACTGGAGGGTTTTGGTTTTTATTTTTTTGTTTTTTTAAAGTCCTGCTTCCCGCCACCCCCCCCTCCCCAAGTTTGCTGAGCAGACCGAAACTTGTGGAAGGAGTTGCCCCAAAGAGCCCGTGAAGAAAGGCCGAAGCACAACCTAGCAGCGACCGAGAGGGGGAGAGGGCCCGGGGAGGGGTGTAAAATGAAAAAGGGGCTTCCCCTCAGCCTTCCCCGCTTTCTGTCTACCATTGTGGGCGGGAGAAAGAAGGGCCGGGGTTTTAGTCGGTGGGGGGGGTGTTGAGGAAAAGAGGGGAAGGGACAGAAGGCGGAGAAACTGGGCCGTGCAGCCTCCCTCCGCACCGGCCGGGACAGCCAGGGGGGCGCACCAGAGACGAGCGAATCGTTTATCCTTCTTCCGAAGGGAAGAGTTTCCAGGGCCGGAGCGGGAGCGCTCGCTCGGCCGCTTTACTTACTCAGTCCTCCGTCCGGGAAAGGGTGGGTGCCAATCCCTCCCTCCCTCCCGCCGCCGCCGCCGCCGCCGCTGTTGCTGTTTGCTGCCTCCGGCTTGAAGGTCCGGTTCGGTCCGCGGGGTGGACGTGACAGAGCAGCGGGGCAGGGTCGGAGCGACGGGCTGGCAGGCTAAGCGAATCCGCCGCGCACCCGAGAGGAGCGAGCCGGGAGCCGAACAAGAGCGACGGGAAAGTTTGTGAGAAGGAGGGAGGAGCAGAAACTTGGAAAGAGAGCAAGAGGAGGAGGAGGGAGGGAGGGAGGGAGGGAGGGAAGGAGAATAGGAGTCAGCCCCCGCCCTTGTCGCAGATGGACAGCCTCCGCCACCACAGTCGCTGGGGGAGGAGACCTCCTCCTCCTCCTCCTCCTCCTTCGGTGGAGGAGTCTCGCTTGGAGACGGGGNCCACCACAGTCGCTGGGGGAGGAGACCTCCTCCTCCTCCTCCTCCTTCGGTGGAGGAGTCTCGCTTGGAGACGGGGGCGGGCGGCGGGGGTTGTTTCAGCCTCAGGCAGGACGGAAAGGGGGCTGGGAGGATACTGGATGGATTTACTGGAAAAGGCTGGGTCGTTAACAAACTAACTTCTCGTGAAGAGGAAGAGGGCAAAGGGTGGTGGTGATGGGAGAGAACTGCTTGCAGGAGGGAAAGCTACGCGTGGAGGACATGAAAAGTTTGATGGAGCCAGCCTTTCATCCATCTTCTTCGAGCGGGTTAGCAAGCCTACAAAAGGCGCTGTACATCAAACAACGCGCTCTGTATCTTTTGTTTTTGTTTTAAAGCATATATTCTGGCGCAAAATCGAATCGGGAAGACTGACTTCAAATCCCGATGTTAGTGCTGTTTTGGAGTTTGGGGCCAACGATTGAGTGAGGTGTCCAACTCTATCTAACCAACTAAATTTTTTTAGAAAAAAAAAACACCTATTGTAGTTGGGGAGGCCCACGGGGGAAAACAAACAAACAAACCCAAATCTATAGCCGGGCAATGTCTTTTATTACCTAGTTTGTTCAAAAGATTGTGCAAACTTTCCAGTATCCCGAAACCCTTCTATCCAGTAAAATGTCAGCAATAATAATAAACCAAACCAAAAGCATGGGATTGGGAAACGGCAAAGCGTTAGTTTTTTTTTTTTTACACGACTCAAGATTTGTAGTCAGACAGGCGAAAAAAGCCTGTTTCGCCAAAAGACGGTATGAAGTCCTCTTTGACAGCCCGCAGTCCCATGAAATGAATTCCGCCGCCTTTGCTTCATTATAAATTTGCCTGGGATAGCGGTGGAAAGGCGGACTAAAATGAGCGTTCTTGTTCGACGCAGCAAAAGCTTGTATTGCTCCGGGTGGTATTTCTAAAGCGAGCATATTTAGACTGCGGAGATTTTTGAGTCTCTGGAGAAAGCTGATTCGGGCAGGGCTCTGGGCACGGAGGTCCCACCTGGACAGGTAGATTAACCTGTCTGGAACAGGTTGGACGGGTGGCCATTTTCTTATGTCTCCGATCCAAGATATGTGAGAAAGAGGTGAAGGTTAAGAAAAGAAAAGAAAAGAAAACCCCGCCGGTCTACGCTGGAGAAGAAACAGGACAAACTAGGAGGCACTGAGCTCCAGAGAAGGAGGCCTCCTCCCCGCCTCAGTCTGCTCCCAAATCTCAGCTCCGCACTCTGAAGCTGACGTCACCGTCTAAGGAGCGGCCCGTACTCGTTTCCTGTTTCGTGACAGAGCCTTCCAGCCGTCGCGCTGAGCCTCCTGCTGCAGCGCCACCTCTCGATCTTCGTCGCGCAGCTTACGTTTTGTTCGAAACCACTTAATTGCACTCAAGCGAAGCCACGGTCAACAATAGAGGAAGTCGGTGAGACATTTGAAATCTTATTTTCTTCCACCCTTCCTCCAAGGGTGGGCTGGAGGAAACGGATCCGACAACATCACAAAAATTTTTTTTTTTTTTTTTGCCTCTCGCGCTCTTGCCGTTTTCCACGACGACTTCTGATCTGGCAGAGATTTTTTTGGTTTTAAACGTAGAAGGGAAATCAAGTACAGTTCCAAAAAGAAAAGAAAAGAATTTGATTCTACATCACACCAGATTTTTAAAACAAGCATCCCACAAAAATTCTTACTTAATCTCTTAAAAGTCAGGCTAAACCCCAGGTTTTATAAATATCTGGAACATACTTGAGTGAATCTCTGATATTAATGCCACATAGAAATAGTTGTATCTAAACATGAAATGAAATTCCTGAGGTTTTGTTCTAATATGCATTCTCCCCATGACTTGATCTTCTTATATAATCCCCTTCAATTGCCATAAATTCCCCTTTTTGTGTCTTCCTACATCTCCTTTTCTCCTCTCACCTCTCCCCCAATGTATACAATCTTGTGTGCCCTTCCTTCAGATGAGCATGACCATTACTGCATTTGAGCATTTATTTATTTCATTTTTGTGCTACTGTAGACAAAAACCACTGTTAATATATAATTCTAAAAATATTGGGAGTTATGTTAGAGAAGGCTAATATATACCTTTAGAAGTCCCATCATTTAGATCAGTTGATATTCTCTACAGAACGAATGTAGCAAGGCAGTGCCAATAAAATATATGAAATAAATTAATATGTGGAGCAAATAGATCACTGAGGATGTTTTCTTTTTCAAAAAAATCTGCTCACAGATCTGTAATTTGTCATCCTTGAATGACACTGATGGACAACATATTCAAGGCAAAAGAATGTATTTGCCACATAACATAGAATTAACTTCCAGAATATGTAATGTATAATGAGTATTCACACAGCCCTATCCCCCAAGGTTAAATCAAATTTATTTAATGATGGTCATAACCAGAAAAATAAATAAAAATATTAAATGATAATGATCAAATATAAACAAGACAGTGTAGCAGCCTTATAAAACTAAAAACTAAGTCTTAAAGATCAAAGAAAGGGAGAAATGGAATAAAAATACACTAAAACAAATCAAAATAGAAATACTATAGAATAAATAAAAATATAAAAGAAAGCAAAAACAGAAAAGACTTAATAATGACATCATTCCAAAATTGCACTCTTTTAAACTACAAGTAAATAAAAGACTCTATGTGGGAATGTCAAAGTGAGAAATGTATGCTAATTAGAACTGATGCTCATTTCGAATTATTATTTTCCTCCCAAAGAACTAGACTACCTTTTGTTTCCCAAACCATTTGATCTTTTAATGAAAGTTTCATTTTAACACCTAACAGGGATTAAAATAATATATAATTAGATATTGTATAAATGCAGATTTAGGAAAATAAATGGAAAAAGTGGAATTTATTTTTTTATTTTATTAGATATTTTTAATCCACCTTTATTGTTTTAATAAATAAAAAAATAACTCAAGGGAGTGAACTCCCTTCTACTCATTCCTCCTCTTATTTTCCCCACAACAGCCACTCTGTGAAAAGCTTGGACTGACAGGGAGTAAGTGGCCCAAAGTCTCATAGTGGCTTTCATGACCGAGGCTCATGGTCTCCTGGTTTCTAACTTAGCCAAAATGGCAAACACTGTAAACCAGGTAGTTTTCTCTCAGCTTCCATATAGGACATGTAATCAAAGATATTACACCACTCACTGTCATTTAATGACGACTAGACTAGCTTAAATATCTCATAATTATTCATCAAAATGTTGGAGAGGTAGAAATCAAAGGAATTTTTTTTATCATATGGACCGGACTTGTACAAAGTGCTACCTTATTGGAAGATAATAATTCAAAGAAATTAGAATTAGACCTAAACAGGAAGCAGAATGTGATCCAGATTATTACACATTTTTAGTGAGATAACTCTAAACAAAAAGGAACTTATTGGCTGCAAAATTAATAATTGCTCAAAAATGAAAATTTTTGGATAGCCTGGCACTGAATAATTGTGTTAAAGTATGATCAACTACTGTCTTACACATTGCCGGTAAAATATGTATAACATTTCTCAGGGGGATGAATTTCATTTTCATTAAATCTGGAATGATGACATAAATTATGCTTAATAGTAACATATATTTTCTGGATATATGTAATTGATGACTGAATGTTGAGACATGTTATTTCTGGGTTACTTTATATTCATGTTTTTTCTTGCCTTATACAATGTTAAAGGTGAAAAAAATTTACAAAAACATACAGAATTGTTGCACAATTGTTTTGAGAAAGGACTTACTTACACATTACTGAGCTTTGAATTCTTTTTCCCACTTGCATTTTCCAGATGTGCCAGGAATGCAACTCCCAGACAAGGCATGATGGTGGGACTGCAAGGAGTTGCAGATTATCAGGCTAGGAAAAGCTGCTTTCACCATCTCAGTAACAGTACTCCTGGGTTCAAGGAAAAGATCTCAACAATACAGAACAAATGAGAAACACTTGTACATTTGATATGTTCAGGAGGGGGAACACCATCTGGCTGAAAAACCCCTTACAATTCTAAGTGGGTGGAGGGAGATTCACCAGTCAGATTGACTGAAAATAAATCTTTATTTTGCTTGTTGGTCACCTGCAATACTGCATCTGCATTAGCAATAGTTTATGTATACCTTTAGCACTTATACTTACATATACTGCTTCATAGTGCTTTATAGCCCTCTCTAAGTGGTTTACAGAGTCAGCATATTGTCCCCAACAATTTAGTTCTTCGTTCCTTTTATGGATGGAAGGCTGAGTCAACCCCGAGCCAGTCAGGATCAAACTCCTGGAAGTGGACAGTCAGCCTGCAATACTGCATTCTAAGGTCTGCACCATCTTTGTTCTTTTATGATCATGCAAATAGAAGCATTATACCTGTCTTTTCTTCTGAGAACCCAACATTGCTTGATTTCATACAGCATACTAAACTCAGATCAAGTTATGGTTGATTTGAGTTTAGGTATACAAGGTATGAACCCATCCATTCGACTTTGTAAACCATAGTTTTGGAACTCCAAATGTGGAAATCTGGCTTATAATTTTTAAGCCATAGTTTAGGGTTAACTACATGGCTTACTACAGTATATGAATTATCAAGGTATTTAATATGATTTTAATATGCCATCTGAATGCAAAACCAGTTGATAGCCGTTTTTTGTCCTTGTGGAAAATTTAGCAGGAGCTTTGAAATTAGAAGCTTTGAGATTCTTGTAAAAACAGAAGTGGCATCAAAGCTGCAATGAGTGAGTGAAAGAGCGGGTGTGGCTAGGTGAGACATGAGCACAACAAGGTGAGAGAAGAAACCAGGTCAGCCTTATTGTCAGCTTGTAAGAATAAAGATATGCAAAGTAGACAGAAACCTACAATAGCATTGCTATCTCAAATAACAGAGTGCCTAAAACATCCTGTAAGATTTAAAACAACTAAAATCAAAGAAAAACTGAGGGTTTGTTTTTTGTACTTTTAACATTTGAAAACAATATAGTAAATGAGGCAGAAAAAATAGTAATAGCTGACTTTCGAAGGGAACAGATACCAGTAGATGTTCTATTTTAAATAGTTTTCAATTTTTCTCCATAGAATAGGAATTTAGTTTAAAAAGTTGAGCAATTACCTTATTGGAGTTTTTTTGTTTGTTTTGCACCTGACCGTATATGAGAATCACTTGTGACTTAGACAGCGATATGTGCTTGTTCCACTATAGTTCAAGATGACCAACAGCAATTTAGGTCAAGCAACATGACAAAAGTCAGGAAATCTAAGAGAAATTAAGCTAATAACACCAGGTGATATTCCAAGAAGGATTAAGTCTAGGAGATCAGGAACAAAGGAATCCAAACAGCAGAAGCTGAGCAACAGCAAAGTAGCTTGGCTGAAATCAGATACTATTCCATGATTCATTGGATCAGTGGCATTTTAAAATAGGTCATTGCTTTGGCTAGAAAGTTAACATAGCAAAAAACTTAAAATGAAAGATATTTATATGCATATTGTTTATCAATTTCCTCTGAAATTGTTTTTGTCTTAATTATTCAGAATAGATATTTAAAATATGAACGTTTAAAATGTTTGTATTTCTGCTTAAGATTGCATATGCATCTATTGAAGAAAGAATACAAAAAGCAAAATTATTAAGAGTTAAAAAGAAAAACAAAATAGAAATAAAAACAAAAGAAAAAAGGGGAGCTACTCAAGATACATATGTATGCACACATATTTTAAGTCTAATAGATGAAAAAGGAGGAAGAAGTTGATGATAGATAGATAAATAGATAGATAGATAGATAGATAGATAGATAGATAGATAGATAGATAGATAGATAGATAGATAGATAGACAGACAGATCGATCCAGTAATGCTCTCGGTTTCAAGGTTGTATCTCCAATTGCCTCTGTATTCATCAAGAATTCATCAGTCAGAAATGCTGCTCAGAAGTTATTCCTGAATAAATCTATTACTTTCAATAAGGACTAGAAGAATACACCGATGAACACCAACTTGTTAGTCATGATGAAAGCTCCTTAATTTCACAACATATGAACAGATATAACTATCATTTCAACTGGGAAATTCTGAGCATTGTAGACCAAGCCAAGTTCAAAAATGCTAGGTAATTCTTAAAGCCTGGCACTCAGACTAATTGGCCATCAACAGCACATAGACATCTACATACATACCATTCAAAAGTGACACTCAAAAAGGAAACAAAAAGAACAAAATGCCTTCTCACCAACAATCGATACCCAGGTGAGCAGAGATTAACATTAGACCAACAATCAAGAAGCAAACAATACCCCAATCAAGGAACTACTAATTCAAACAAGTAAATCACAGCCCAAATCAAGAAACTACCAAGACCATTCCTGCCAACACTGACAGGGCAAGCCACTAATATATAAAATGAGAGCAAACCTTACTTCCTTCTAGCATTGATGATGTTACATAGTTTGGAAACTATATGTCCACAAGAAAACAACCAAGTTCAGACAGTATCAAGGATCCCAGATATTTAATAAAATTTTACTTGCAAACAATCACCCTTGATCCCCTGGCTTTAGATCTTCAGTTATCTTGGCTTTGATGAGATTATGACTGAGAGATGAAGTTAGTACTTTAGTTTTGGCTTCTTTCTCATCAGAAGACTCCCCAAATGAGCTTACAAAAAGGAATTTCAGATGAAGAAATTATCAGGTTGGTAAATGCAAATTATTAAATATATATTGGCAGTTGATATTAATGAGCCATGGTTGATAGTGAAAAAGCTATCAAGGTCAGACCTGTTTGATATTTGGACCAGAAACCAGTATATCATATGAATGTTTCTCTGCTGCAGTGTCCTGAAACTGAGCTTAATTTAAGAGAGACTTTATTTTTATTTTGTATAAAACAAGGAAAAAGGATCGTGGGACCTGCTTTTCTTTTTGATTCATCTTTATTAAAATCTGAGACCCACCACCCGGACTAAAGCAGGGGTGGGATTCAAATTTCTTAACAACCAGTTCTGTGTATGTGGCCTAATTTGTGGGTGTGACTGGGTCATGTGACTGACTAGACATGGCTTGCTGACTGGACATGGCTTGGTAGTCATGTGACTGGGCATGGCTTGTATATAAATATTATAAATATTCATGTAAATATTGATTTTTTTATTAAAAAAGAGCAACATTTACCCAAAAGTAGGCAAAGCAGGCAGGTAGGCAGATGGAGTTGCTCACAGAATCACAGATTCTCTTAGAGATCTATCTATCTGCAATCAGCTATCTGAGTCTGTCACATAAAATTTGCTTGCAAATTTTCGTGATATCATAAGCAGCTCAAATACGACAAACATCTCTCCTAAAGATATCATTGAAATAACCAGAGAGGGCCATGGATACAAATACAATGACGGCTCTGTAGCCAACATTTTGTAGAGTTGTATGCAAAAATGAGTCCAGCAAACGCATATTCATTCATACAATAAATGCCATTGCAAAAACCAAATCAAGCCATAAAAACAAAATTCATCTCAAGACCAGACTTACTCATACTGCAAAAGAATCCCTCTCGTTTGAACTACCGCGCAAGAACTCAAAAACGTCTAGAAGACATGAAAAAAGGACCGATACAATTGACTTACAGAGCTATTGCATCAAAAACAAAGTACACAACCCACAACTCCACATCTACTCACCCCGATCCAATCCCCAACATCACTCAAAACTAGGCAGCATGCCCTAACTACCTCTATTCCAACCACAAACTTGGCCTTAAATGCAAGCTCATACTACTGTTCTATATGTAAATGGTTGACATCCTAAGTACACTTCTGATTGGCCCAGTAAAGTAACGAACGTGGATTGGTTCACAAGGACCAAATCCAAAGAGCTGCTGAAATACGGCAAATTCAAGGGATTCAATAGGCTGAAAGCAGGCGGCCAGACCTAGTATAAAAGCTAGCCTCGGCTGCAGCCCAAAGTGTTACCTATTCTGACTGTTTGTTGAATAAGCCCTTTGTTGTTGAACACGGTCTACCTCGTGTGTTTTTCCGAACATAACACTGGCTGACGAGGATGGGATCGATCCTGAACGCGAAACCTGCACGCGCGGTAAGAAGCCCAGACGCCAGCAGGATGTCTGGAAACAACGCACCAGCCCGCACCCTTCAATTCCAACGAAGAGGATTGCGGAGTCATATACAGCAATCGCCTTCAATGTATCTGCGAGAGCAATTGGAAATGGAAGGGACATTTCGGAGCAATGCAAAGTGAGCTGTAATTCACTCACCCATATGGCGGCACCAACGTGTTCAAAATGGCAAAAGCCTTGGCAAAGCCCCGAGACGTTTAAGCAACTAACTGGCCTGAACTACAAAGAATCCTCAAAGACACTACGCTCCGGTAGTGTCAAAGCTAATTAAAGCGGCATGAGATTCTAGCCGCATACGACCAGCGAGAAGGGGAGACGCGTTCGCCGATTTCGTGGCGCTCTAAGACAAATAGGGGGTGAGTTGTGACTTCCTGAATATCGACGAAGATGAGGGATCTGCGTGGGTGTTGGGGCTTAGAGACACTAACCACACAAGTAAACTATTAAAACAAGCCCAACATCACTGTGACGAAGCAATCGCGGAAGCCACGCTGCCGAAGCACGAAAGAAAATCGGCGGTCACAATGAAGAAAAATGAACAAAATGGTGAAGAAACAACCCCAGCTCAAGAGAAAAAGAAAGCAGCCTACCACCACCACCCACTTCGAAGAGTGAGAGAGGAAAACCGAATACTGAGCGAGGAAGACGGACGAGGCTCGCACCGTTTTCTTCATCGCAAGATAAAAAGAGCGCGAAATGAAGAATTGGCGGGAATGTGCTGGCTGCAGAGGAAATCATGCCCGAGCCGAAATGCAGAATTTCTTGATGCTATCTGCCAGGAGTACTGTAAAAAACAGTGGGGCACAGGTCGAAAAAGATCTGCAGAAACAAGAAAAGGCTACAGCCCCACGAGACGCAGAAATTCCCCCAACACGCAGCGAGCCTAAAACGAGCGAGAGAAAGTGGCAACAAAGAGAAGCGAGCCAATACACACAAACCGATCACTATAGAAAAAGCGCCCAGACGGAAAGCGCAAGAAGGTTAAATGACTGTAACAATTGAAGGAAGCCTGTAAGATGGGAAGTGGGATTCCGGGTCCTTCCTTTCAATGGTGTCTTGGGATACAATTAAAAAAACTAGTCCCAGACATCAATACCAGAACAATTGCAAAAACAACTTTGACTCTCAAAGACTATCAGGGAAACCGAATCCCTGTAGTGGCATGGAACAATTTTTGGTCACCTATAAAATCTGTCAAAAGACTGCCGCTAACCATAGTCGACCGAGACAGACGAGCCTCCTGGACATCGATATGGCTTCGCACCCTTGGGCCATCGGGATGACCGGGATCGATCGAGTTGACCACAACCGGTTGGAAGATGACCCTCATCCGCGAATTCCAAGACGTTTTGACGCGCTCACTGGCAAAGTATCGGGGAAACGCCTCATTTCTTTAGCCTAGATCCCCAAATAGCCCCAAGAAGATTAAAAGCCAGGCGAGTTCCCTTTGCGCTAAAGAGCAAAGATAAGAGGAACAACTTGACAAAGGCTAATAGCCCAGGGGAATGTTGGAACCTGGTGAAACCATGCAAGATGGGAAACGCCTATTGTTACACCCATAAACCTGACGGGTCCATTAGAATCTTGGCTGACTATAAGCTACCCTGAAAACCAGCGCTTTACAAACCAAAGCGTATAACCCGGTGCAGTAGTCCAACATTGCTTCACTCTCTGGGAAGGGCAAGTTTTTCTAAAACTCGACTGGCACAAGCCTACAACAACTCCCAGTGGACCCAGAAACAGCAAGAAGCACAAACTATAGTGCACACACAAGGGCGCATTCAAATGCCACCCGACTCCAATTGGAGTAAGCCCGTGGCACCGGGCGTTTTCCAAAGTTTGATGAACGTCTCTTAATGGCATACAGGGGGTCGTTCTGTTCTATTTCGAAACGACGGTCCTAATCTCGGCCAGAGATGAGACTCAATTAAAGAAAAAAGACTCAAAGAAAGTACTAAACAAAATTTAGGGAATCTGGCCTCAAGGTAAAAAGAGAAAAAAATGCCTGCCTAATGAAAAAAAGCGTTGAAATTCTTGGCTACTCAATAGAACGGTGAGGGCATCCACCCCATAAAAAACAGATAAAAAATTAAGGCAATCAAGAAGCACCGTGAAACCGAGAAACAAACAGAAACTGCAAGCCTTTTTAGGACTTATTAATTTTTATCATGTATTTCTGCAAACAAGGCCACTATAGCTGAACCGTTACAACCGTCTCTTAGATAAGAGGCAAACTGGACGTGGGTAGAAAGAAAGGAATGCTTTCCAAAATATTAAAAAGTTGCTTAATAGTCAACCAAACGTTCTTATCCCATTTAGAACACACTGCCCTTTAAGAAATGACCTGCGAACGCTTCACCCATTGGAGTAAGGTGCCCGTCCTGAGCCACAACTTCCTGATGGCAAGAGAAGCACCCGTGTAATTATTCTAGGACTCTGTCAAAGACTGAGCAAAATTTACAGTCAACTGGACAGGGAAGCCCTAGCAATAGTCACTGAGTTAAAATGCTTCCACGAATATCTGTACGGGCGGGTTTTCAAAATTATAACGGATCAACAACCACTGAAATGGGAAATTTTGGTGGGAAACAAGCCGAGATCGCCTAACATACTGTCACCAAGAATGTTCTAGATGGTCAGAGTTCCTTGCAGCCTAATTCCTATACTCTGACACAATCGGCCAGGGAAAACAAATTTCCATGCAGACGCTTTGAGCAGAGCACGCCTTAGCAACCATTGATGAAAGACCCGGCAACCAGCAATACATCGCTGCAAATAGAGACTTGTCCCAATTCTACCCATCTCTTGCCTATGATGTCGCAAGAGCCACCCTAAAAAGACTCATTGACTGCCCGTGTTCTTGGCTTGTGTAAGGTAAAAGTCGGCCGAGACCCAATAAAACCGAGACTTTTAAAACCTTTCCGGTCCAGACAGACTGAACTTTTCATTCAAAAAGGGGTGGTTTGTTGTGGGGAGATCGGGTGGTCATTCCCACCGGTACCAGGTTGCAGCCCGGTAGCTAGGGTTATTGCATGAAAGGTCACCCCTGGAATGGTTAAGAATGAAAAGCCTGGCCAGGGAGCTATGTGTGGTGGGCCGGGTATATGATAAGGACATAGACTATTGGGTAGCTTGCTTGCCACAAATGCCAGGGAACAGAACCGTCCCCACCAAAAAGCACCCATCAAGGACTGGAGAACCCCTAGGGGACGTGGTCAAGAATTCATATTGAACTTCGGCGGGTCCAACCAGGGGCATACCTTTCTGGTTGTCGTTGATGCCTACTCAAATTGGCTTGAAAGTAAAAATCATGCAATCAACGACAACAGAACCGGGTAATAAGAAATTAGAAGACCGACTTTTCCGGAGCCTCCCTAGATATCAGACAATGCCCTAAACCCGCGCCGGCCCATCCGGCTGCAAAACAGCAGAGCCTGAGAGAATGGTCCGGATTTAAAAACAAAAAGAAGGCTTAGAAAGAATGGACAACAAGGAAGATGTCCAACAAAAAGTAAACCGCGTTTACTCACACATCCAGCAATAAACGCCCAGTACATAACTAACAAGTCCCCGGCGGAATTAACTTATGGGGCGAAATTACGATCACACCGTTACAGACTAACCAAAATTTTACGCCAGAAAACCCCCCTGATTCCCCCAAGGTTAGGCAATTTGAAATAGGCGACTTTGGTTAAATCCTGTCCTCTTTGCGTGTGGTCTCCAACCGCAAAGAACTTCACAGGTGAACCGGTAGGGTACCGAAGGACAAATTACCCCAAATCACAGGCCGCCAAATCCTACCGTTTAATGTAGACCGATGCAGGGGAATGGAAGCAGCACATAGACCGAGCTTCGATCCCGATAATTAGAGAGACCCCAGACACAAACAACCCGTCGCCGGACACACCCGACAAATCACAAACCAGGGTGGGGGGGAAGGCGAGAAGTTAATAAAGACGCGTTTAAAACAAAACAAACGAAACGTACAAGCAAAAAAGAGCAAATAAAAGACTCACTTGTTTGAAGAGACTTGCGGGAAGAGCCCATCGGAAGGGGGCCAGCCAGGCCAGCTTCAACCTGCCCAATGGAAACGGGGTGGGAGCGGCAAACCGGCCGGCCTAAGTAACTTTCAGGCGGCGGTGAAAAATGGCTGACTCACCCTTCGCAAGATGGTTTCCAGAGCCGAAGATCGAAGACACAGGCACCCATCCAAACCCGTTCCGATAGTCTTCGCTAAGAAATGAACACGCGCAAGCAAATCGAGTCCGGAGAAGCCCCCACCATACCTGCGTGACTATGTTAACTACGTTAGGACTGAACTAAGGAGGGGAGGGGTGGTTTATATGTAAAGGTTGACTCCTAGACTAACACTTCTGATCGCCCAGTAAAGTAAGAAGTGATTGGTTACTAGGAACCAATCCAAAGAGCTGCTGAAAAGGCGGCAAATTCAAGAGAATGCCATAGGCTGAAAGCAGGCAGGCCAGTCCTGTATAAAAGGCTAGCCTCTGGCTGCAGCCAAAGTATTCCTATTCTGACGTTTCTTGTTGAATAAAGCCGCTTTGCTTTGTTGGAACCCGGTCTACCTGCGTGTGTTTTCCCGAACGATAACATACTCAGTGCAAGAAGCCTTGTAAATAAAATACCTGAATTTCTCCTCTTATAAATAGAGCTAAATTCAACCATTAATATTTTGTTGTGAAACATGGCTGCAACACATTCTCTCCCTGACCCATTACGCAACAGTAAGAGACTATCTGTTTAACCAATCAGATCGGTGAAATCCATAGAGGAGGTGGTGGTATTATCTCTATAAAAGTCCCTACATCTAAAAACATTCAAGTTACGCAGGAGCTTGCTAATCCTGAGACCAATCATCTGTGAACTGTCCTTAATATCACATTTTGGTTCTTACTATGTTACAGAGCCCTGATGTATGACCATCAAATATGCAAAACAAGCTAAAATACACTTCTAACATGGGCAGCTTCCTGCCCATCACACTTTTATCTTTCTTGGGTGGACTTCAATCACCTCATTTAACTGGGACCGCTTAACGAATGTAACAACTGAACCCACACATGCAACCTCTACAATGCAATAACAAATCTGAAGACTAGAACGAACTAGTAACACAACACTAAACTTAACAACTGGCCTCGATCTCAAAATCTTCCTGAATAGTTTTGAAATTCAAATTTACAGAAATACAAATGTAGAAGGAACCTTTTCCCAAAGCAGTGACTACAACATGATGACTTTTGTCTGCAACAATGTCCCACACAAAAATCATCAACAAAGACAGAATCCCCAAATTAATAACTTCAAAAAAGGCAACTATGAACAGACGGAATAATGTGGCCTACTTTCTTAAACAAGCTATCCCACTGGCATAGCATAACCTCTAGTATAATCTTAAAAAATATTTCAGGAACCACTTCCTTGCCAAAAACTATGGTCACAAGCCACAGTCATCCCCATCTTCAAAAAGGGAGACCCCCAGCCTTATTGGAAAATTACGACAAATCTCTTTATGCTGCATCACCTATTAAAGTCATGGAATCAATTATTAACCAATTCATTAATCCTCCACTTAGAAACAAACAACCTACTCTCTAAAAACAATTTGGTTTTTAGGGAAAAACTATCTATGTAATCGCCTGCAAACACTTACACTGCAAAAAACATATGGGACTAACACAACTTGATCAGGCAAAGCAATAGACGTTAATCTACATAGACAATCTGTAAAGGCCTTTGATTCCAAAAAAGCCTTTGGTACACCGACAGAACTGACTCCTAAACTAAAATTCTTATGGTATCTCTGGACACCTGCAATAACTGGGATAGGAAGCATTCCGTCAAACAGACAACAAATGGTCAAATTGGATATCCTATCAAATTCTGTAGCCTGTCAACAAGTGTGTGCCCCCAAAGGCAGTGTTTCTAAGACCAGCTCTCTCATACTCTAACATAAATGGCCCTCTGTGGATAATTAAGAGGCAACTGCGTTCCTCTTCGCTGATGGTGTAAAGCTATTCTAAACACCAACAGAACAATACTGGCTACCTCTTTCAAAAAAGACCTCGCCTAATGTATCAGAATGGTCCAGTCAAAATGGCAAACTTCATAATCTTTCAAAAAATAAATGCTCTGGTCCTACATATTGGTGGGCAAAAAAAAATTCAGAAAAATAAAAATACAGGCTGAAAATTATCAAGACCCTTGTTGATGATCAAACTCGTCAGAATCCTTGGAGTACATCATCTCTATGACCTAAAGTGCTAGAGCCCCACTGGTAACTACAACAGCCAAAAGGGTGTGAAGAGTTGTTTCCTAAATCTTACGTAGCTTTTTCTCTGGATAATATTAACACTACTGACTAGACATACAAACATTTGCTAGACAATACTCGAATACAGCTCATCACAGTCTGGAACCCACATTATATATCTGATATTAACCCAGTTGAGAAAAGTCAGAAATATTTCACAATAAGAGTTCCTCCACCTCTCTACTTTTTGCAGAATAAACCTTATGCCACCAGAACTCGAAATTCTAAGACCTAGAAAACTAGAACTATGCCTCCTTACAGTTGTTCTAAAGTATAGTATATAAAATCATACATTGCAATGTTCTACCTGTCAATGAATACTTCAGCTTCAACCATAACAACACAAGAGCTAACAATAGATACAAACTCAAGGTTAAGTGCACCAAACTTGATTGTAGAAAATACAACTTCAGCAACAGGATCAATGTCTGGAATACTCTACCTATCTCTGTGGTTTTTTTCCCAAACCCCAAAAACTTTAATCATAGACTGTCTGCTATTGATCTCACCCCTTTCCCAAGAAGTCTGTAGGGGGCGTGCATAAGCGCACCAATGTGCCTACCGTCCCTGTCCTATTGCTTCTTATATATATATATTTTTCTTATATGTATCCATGTATTCATAACTATGTTTTTACTTATATCAATTATCTTGTAAGCAATTGACAAATAAAAAATAAATAAAACATAAACAAATAAAACATAAAATAAAATTTGCTAGCAAGCAAACTCACAAAATTCACTCGCAACACACCATGTATGTAAATATTGGATTTTTTATTTAAGAAAACAACTTTTACCCCAGAGCAGGCAAAGCAGGCAGGCAGATTGAGTTGCTCATAGAATCACAAATTAAGTTAGACATCTATCTATCTGCAATTGGCTACCCAAGTCTGCATTGAAAAGTTTCAGTCCTAAGGAAGTTTTGGCTCTACTTTTAGATTAGCTAAAAGGATCCAAGGATTTCTTGCTTTCTAGCTAATCTAAATCTCCTGGCAGAGCAGAACAGCTAATTGTCGGGGTCGGGGAGGAAAAATAACAACTTACCAAATCAGGCAAGTTGGATAGCTCGCATGCCAGGTAAGGAGTGAGTGGGCAGGGAGAGGAGTGGCCAGCCAGTGGAGCAATTTGCCAGTTCTCCGAACTGGGGACAGTTGTGTATGCAGCATTTGCAAGAAATCAACGGCTGTGCTGCCTGGATAGCTGACCTACCTACTGTGCTTGAGTGCGCAGCATTTGAAAATTCTCTTGTTTCCTGCTTTTTCAACCTCAGCTGTGCTGTGCAAAGCAGCTGAGGAGGGAAAGCATGGTATAGAGGACAGCCTAGAGCCTGGGCAGGCAGGTGGCCCAAACACTGAACCGGTTCGGTGTCAGCTGCTCTTCACAGCTACAAGTTCTATAGAACCGGGCCAAACCCAGGGGTGAGATTCAATTTTTTTAACAACTGATTCTGTGGGTGTGGCTTAGGTGGTGGGTGTGGCTTAGGTGGTGGGTGTGGCTTAGGTGGTGGGTGTGGCTTAGGTAGTGGGTGTGGCTTGGTGGTCATGTGACTGGATGGACATGGCTTGGTGGTCATAAGTCGTAAGTGTGAAAAATGGTCATAAGTCACTTTTTTCAGTGCCATTGTAACTTTGAATGGACACTCGACACAAGCAAAGTACCAGCAAAGGAGGGGTAAAAAACTCCGGAGAAGTTCCTGAGACAGGAAGTCTAGTCCTGCCAAGAATATAATAAGGGTTAACGGAAAGGCAGTTCCTGTAAGCAACACCAGAATGTTTCCTTCCTGCCTTCCTTACAGGATTAGGCCAGCAATTTCTTCCAACAATGGGTTCTCCGAACTGCTTAGAATGTTGACAACTGGTTCTAGTGAATAGGTGCGAACTGGTAAAATCGCACCCCTGGACTAAAGTCTGTGTAGACAAATATTATTTTCAGTTGACCAAAGCTCTCTCTTCTTTCACACCAAGATCATTTGGGATGACTGACTATCAAAAATTTTTCCTGATTGATTCAAATACATCCAAAAATCTACCAGTAAATATAGATTCTTCTTTTAGCCTAACATAGAAAAATAAATATAGCTTGTGGTGACTTGGTATTAATACTAATGAAAAGTCAAACATTTCTTTATGTTCCAGATACTTTGTTCCAAAAATAATACATGAAGCCCTATTGTCCGACTTGCAGGTTACCAGTAACATGGACAAAATTATGTATTTTACATTTGTGGCAGAATCTTCATTACCATCTGGATCAGCAAATGGTGATTTGGTAACCACTTATCTAATTAAAATCTTTTTCTGAGGCAAAACATCCTGTACTTAAATATATCACAAATAGCCTTTTTCTAATCTTTCCAAAAGCCTTCAAGAAAGGAAATTACCCAATCTCTATAATGACATATTGTCAGAGCTCAGCTTAGGGGACAAGAGTCATAACCCACAATGGTGCAGTTCAGAAACCACTTGAACTCAAAACCAAAAGTTTGCCAAACAAAAGTTCTTAGTTTCTGGCCAGGGGAAGCCAACAGACAGCTTGCATAGGTGACATCAATTCTCATGCATAGAAGCTTTCCACTCTCCAACTGTGGCAATGTTTATAAAACCTTTTATGCTAAAGCAGGGGTCCCCAACCTTTGTGGTTCTGTGGACTGGCGGTAGCAGCTAAGTAGCTTTGGAGGTGGGGGAGAATAGTTTTGTGTGCACAATCTAAATCCCACCCTTACCTGTCACTTCAGCAACCTGGTTCTTAACAGGCTGTCGCACAGTAGCGGGCTGTGAGGAACTCCTGTGTTAAAGCATAGATGGCTAGTTTATAGCTCAATACATTGTACAAACCCAGACAGTTATACTTGATTTAAATAACTGAGTTACCATAGGTTAAAGTAAATGTGAACACAGCCTTATGAAGTTTTATGTCTGTTAAGCAATGAAATAACTGCCATTACAATGAACCTGATACATTTGGTTTGACTGCTTTTGATTTTATCTTTATCTTTTATGTTTTATTACACACTTCGGCCTCAGAGAGAGTCCAACATAAAGTGGCAAGGGTGTAAGATGCAGTCAGGAACAGCATACACAGAAAACTACCACCAAGTAACTGGCACTATATATAGGAACACCTACACAATGTATGGGCTAGATCAGGGATGTCAAACTCAAGGCCCAGGGTCTGGATTCAGCCTGTGGGGTGCTTAGATCTGGTCCACGGGGCCACCTTGGAAATAGCAAAGGACTGGTCTGTAATGTCTTTGCCAGCAAAAACAAACCTCATGAGGGCTGCTGGAGGCCCTCCAGAGCTTTGTTTTCACTGGCAGAGAGTTGCAGGAAGCTGTCATAGCTGAAAATGGGGTTCGGGAGCTTTTTTTCGCTGGCAGAGTACTCGGGCTTCCCAACATGAGTGATGTTGAGCTGGCCATGCCCAACCTTAACCCCTGAGGCCAAATACAACTCTGATGCGGCCCTCAATGAAATCGAGCTTGACATCCCTGGACTGGATCTTCTCAAATCCAGATGAAAGATTCCACAGGAGGCCGTGGTGAATAACAGGGCTAAGATCTTATAGGACTTCCAGATCCAGGTCTTCAGGCAGGTATTGGCCAATAAGTCAGACATGGTGGAAATAGATAATGACCAGACGACAGCAGCGATAATAGATGTAATGATGTGGAAAGGAGTATGGGAAGCTGAAGAAGTACCGAGTCTTGAAGGAGAAACTAGAGAGGATATGGAAAGAAAAAATTAAAGTGGTGGTAGGAGCATTCAGAACTATGACTCGTAAGATGGAAGTGTGGTCCAACAGATCCCAGGAAGCACATGAAAGCTCTTTGTCCAGAAGAGTGCAGTGTTAGAAACACAAAGACACTGCACAGAACCTCCAAATTTCTAGGCCTTTAGCAGAGGTTGAGGAAGTCACATACTACCCATAGGGGCAAGAAGGGATTTTTTTTTAATTATGACATTAATTGAAGGGATCTGAAGGGCACTTGCTCAGTCTGAACATGCTTGGCAAGCAGAAACAACTGGAGAGAGGCAGCTGTTCAGGATTGAACTTCTGATAGTCAGCAGAATTAGCATGTAATACTGCATTCTAAGCACTGCGCCACCACAACTCCTAATTTATTTACTATATACACAATTTTTTTTGTTTAGAATAGCTGCAGATATAATTCTGCATCATTTAAATTATTTTCAGTTCAAACTTCAGCTTCAGTTAGGAGTTTTGTCAATATAACTGATGTTGATTTCATGTTTACTGTAGTTTTTGTATGGTACACTGTTAACATCATTTATATATTTTGGCAATTTCTTAATATTTTTTGTTTGTATTGAAGTAGGCAAAATTCCAAATTTCATTTTCTCTGATCATTACAGGAATGCTGTTGCTGTTTTTATTTGCAATTTCGGATGCTTACTTTTTATCTTGATTAACTAATTTATTTAATAAGTAAATCAACATTTGTTTCCTAAATGTGAATTACCATCAGTAAGCTCACTCACACATCCTTGGCTCAAGGATGGCCCACTTATGAATTCTGGAAGATATGAATGTACTATGTTATCCTTCTCCTGCCCCGAGTCAGACATAAAGGCAAATTCTGCCTATTTTTTCCCCCTGCAGAATATCATAAGTCCAGCCTCTGGCACTATATGCAGTGCTGTACTTCATTTCATTGGTACAGTCAACACTTCCATTGACTAGTGTGTGTGGTGAGCATGCCCATTCTCCTCCAGTTATTGGTCACTATCCTCCATAGAGCAGTGCTGGCCTGATGATATTGAACTTCTTTTTTCTTGCTTTAAAAAAAAATTAAATAGAGCTTCTCTTCTCTTCTCTTCTCTTCTCTTCTCTTCTCTTCTCTTCTCTTCTCTTCTCTTCTCTCCTCTCCTCTCCTCTCCTCTCCTCTCCTCTCCTCTCCTCCTTTCCATTTTAAACTGGCTGGTGAAGAATTAAAAGCAAGAACATGGAGGAGGGACAGGAAGTTGAGAGTGGCTGGTGGGGCAAGGAAGACTACAAGAAGAAGAAAAGATTGATAGAGGGAAGTGTGTGTGTGTGTGTGTGTGTGCGTGAGCATGCGTGCACTTTCAAGCAGGTGAGAACAACAAAGCAACAAGTAAACTGCTAATTTTATCTGATAATTATAAAGAAATGGAAAATTTTAAAACTAACTTCCTTCTTCTCCTCCAATACAGAAATGGTTCCTAGTCCAAGTGTCATACCATTCTGGACTCAAATTCAATAATATTTCTGGCTTATTTGCACTAATCCTATGTAGCTTTTTTTCTGGTAATATCACACTACTAACTAGGGCATACAAAACATTTGCTAGACCAATATTTAAATACAGCTCATGAGTCTGGAACCCGCATTACGTATCTGATATTAATACAATTGAGAAAGTCCAGAAAAATATTTTATGAGAAGAGTCCTCTTCTCTACTCATTGCAGAATACCTCATGCCACCAGACTCGAAATTCTAGACCTAGAAAACTTAGAACTACGCCGCCTTCAGTCTGATCTAAGTATAGTATATAAAATTATACTGTATATTGCAATATCCTACCTGTCAATGAATACATCAACTTCAACCATAACAATACAAGAGCACACAATAGATACAAACTCAAGGTTAACCGCACCAAAGTTGATTGCAGGAAATACAACTTCAGCAACAGAATAGTCAATGTCTGGAATACTCTCCCTGACTCTGCGGTTTCTTCCCCAAACTCCCCAAACTTTAACCTCAGACTGTCTACTATTGACTTCACCCCTTTCCCAAAAGGTCTGCAGGGGGCGTGTATAAGCATATCAATGTGCCCCTGTCCCTGTCCTATTGTTTCTTTTATTTTTTTTATATGTATCCATTTCATGTACTCATAACTATATCTATACTTATACCTGTAATCTTATAATCGCTTGACTAAACAAATAAATAAATAAATTCAACTGCTAGGGTGCACGTGTATCTCTCAGAGAAGGATTTCCCTTTCTTGTTCAAGGGAGAACAAGAATTACAACGTTATGTGTGTGGGGGCAGAGGATGTTTTTTCCCAGTTCCCAGAGGATGTGTGAACTGGTAAATTGCTCACTGTGAATGAGCAAGGCATGCATTGAAGAAAAGGTTGGATGAGATGAACTCTGCACGATCATGTAATTGTGTCCTCAAAGGCCTCCTCACAGAAGGGAACTGGCAGAAGAGGAAGGAGTAAAGAAGCCAAAGAATCCACTAACCAGGAGCCATAATAACCACCATCTGCATAGAATTACCTCGCCAGCACTGTTGCCAAAGATTGAAATCTGGGCACCAGTGTCATATGCCAACTTCATTTACAGATTATTTCAGAAGCTTAAGGGCTGCTATGAATAAATGCCCTAAGACTTCAATTCTAAATACTCTTAGTAGAGGCTGATTCTTAAGAAACAAAGCGGTGTTTATGTAAATATACACATTTTGCACTGTATTTTGTAATGAGTCATAATACATTGCTGTACTATGATGTTAGTGCTTAAGGACAGAAGGGAAATTACTAACTGCAGTAAACATAGCTTTATATTAATATAGGAAGAGGGATTCAAAGGTACCACATTAGAAACATTTGAATGGATTATCTTGTCGATGGCAACACACTTGGACCCCATCTTTGTTGGCCTGTTTGCATATCAAGCCTCTTATACTCCAGGACCCACATAAAATTTCTTCTCACTTTGGCAAATGAAGTTAGTGAGTGGAATATAGAGAAAGTGGTTTCGCTAACTTGCTAACTGATTCATACGTACCCTCCTAGACCACTCGAAAACTTTGCTTAAGATGCAGGTTGTATTTGGGTTATACATTTTTCTGCGCATCAGCATAAATGTGAGGTACAAAAATTTAGTTCAGCTTGTATCAACCTTGAGCTCTTTGGATGGACTGGACTATTATTATTTTAACAGCTTGCACTGCAGTGGTGGGATTCAAAACATTTTACTACCGGTTCTGTGGGTGTGGCTTAGTGGGTGTGGCATGGCTTGGTGTACATTCCCTCCCCATCCCACTAACCTGCTTTCCAGTTCCGTTCTCTTGTGTAGGGCAACCAAAGAAGACCCAGATGATCAGCTGGGTCTTGGGAGGCAGAGAATAGATAGGGGTGGAGCCAGTCAAAGGTGGGATTTGCTGGTTTTCCGAACTACTCAAAATTTCTGCTACTGGTTCTCCAGAACTGGTCAGAACNTGCTGAATAGCACCTCTGTGGCACTGGATCCTGAAATCATCACCTTGGTCTTCACCACTTAGCTGAGTGAGCTGAAGGTGTCATAATAATAGGTATCTGGTGACTGTTCTCAGAGTCATTGATTTTTTACTGATCCAAAAATACATAGGCATCCTTTTGCCCCTTCGACAGAGACACTAAAAAAAATAAGCTTATAATTTATTTTTAACCTTTTTCTTAAGGGCTGTTTTACCTAGTTTGATTTTCTATACCAATGGCATTTCCACCTAATTATCCTGTTGAATGTCTGTAAGTTTCCAATGCAATTAGGGTTTCTATTAATTACCATAATACTTTTCTGAGTTTGTTTATTTATTTAATTTGTATCTTGCATTTATATTTTTACAAATAACTCAAGGTGGAGAAGATATCCAACACATCTTCCTCCTCTTAATTTCCCACAACAACAACCCTATGAGAGACTGGCTGGCCCAAAGTCACCCCAGTTTTCATGGCTAAGGTGGGACTTGAACTCATGCTGTCCTGCTTTCCAGACTGTAGTCTTAAGCACTAGACCAAACTGGTTCTATGTATTACATCTATGACATCAATAGAATCTTTTTGCCATAAGTATATACAATTAAATAGTTAAAGATGGCTTCTTGTGATATACAGTCTGACAAAATGTAAAATTTTCAAATTTTGTTGATTCTTCTGGACTGCTTCTAGTACCAATGACCATGACATCCTTTTGAGGAGATTTCTAATTTAGAATAAATAGAACAGTGATGTAAGCATTATTTCTAACCATGTTCATACAGAAAACTGCTTTTTCAGAAATTGGAAACGACAAGTTTCAGCTCAATTACTGCAGGATTATGGTGGAATATATTCTGAAATAGTAGGATAACAATTATTAGAGCACTGGTTCAGTCTTGTATCATAGGACATTCAACATCCAAAATATTTATCCAAAATGTATTCATATATTAAGCACAATGTCATCAGCTGTCATGCTTTTTCATCATATTTTCTGGCCATGGTTATGTGTTGATGACAATCAGTAAATCAAGGCTAAGTTCTCGTGTGAGGGGAGTCCTCAATTTACGACTGCAATTGAGCTCAACATTTATGTTGCTAAGTGAGACATTTGTTAAATGAATTTTGCCCCATTTTACAACCTTTCTTGCCACAGTTGTTAAGTGTATTGTTGCAGTTGGTAAGTTGTTAAATAAATCTGGCTTTTCCTATTAACTTTGCTTCTCAGAATGTTGTAAAAGATGATCACGTGATCCCAGAACATGGCAACCATCATAAATAACAAGTCAGTTGCCAAGCATCTGAATTTTTATCACATGACCATGGGAATGTCACAACGATCATAAGTGTGAAAAACAGTCAGAAGCCATCTTTTTCAGTGCCGCTGTAAATTTGAACGATCACTAAACAAACTGTTGTAAGTTGAGGACTACCTGTACAAATATGGAGAAAAATTGGTAACATATCAAGACAGAAGAAGAAGAATTTAAGAAAAAAATCAAGAGAACAATTGACAGCAGGGGAATATACTTCGCAATGGTTTTCATGTGCACAATTAAGAAAAATATTTAATATAGGTAAAAGGTAACTGGACTTGAGCAATGTAAGACAGAATTGGAAACTGAATTATATACAAATGATGAACATGTAATTTAAAAAGTGTACAAGCTTTTATTAAGGTTTGAAACAGATAAAGAACAAGCTAAGTATTTCAATTACATGAAAAAAAGGATTATGAATTTTGGTTATACAAACGGATACATGGGAGCGAATGTAGATAAATGGAGTAACGTTCACATTTTGTTATAATTGAAGAGAGGTATATATATATATATATGCTGTTTAGCTTCCCTTGGGTATTATCCCACGTCATTGTAGTGTTGTTAAAGTTGTAGCAACGTTTCAGCAGAATCTCTTCTGCCATCATCAGGCTTCTGTATGGATGTGTGTCTCACAGCTTTTGGTTTTCAAATTCGAGGCTGGTCCATCTGATTGGCTAGGAGCCTGGGTCTGTGTTCACTGGACTTGGAGTTTGATTGATTGGTTGTTTCTGGTTTCTTCTGTCTGTTTTGTGCTTCGATTGGTGAGATCTATTTAATCTATTTGATTGTACTTATTCTACAAAAGAACAGATGGCACACTGGGACACACCATATACCAAAAGAAAAACACACACCAACCGCTACCTCAACGCCCAATCCCACCACCACCCAGCACAGATAAATTCCGTGGCGGAAAACCACTAATTACCAGAACCAAACGCCTGGCAGATAAGACACATATAAAGAGACTGAAACTATGCACCCTGACTGAAATATTGACAGCCAATGGCTTTCCAAAAAACAAAATCACCAACTTGATCCACAAAACACACCAAGACATAACCGAAGACCTAGAAGACCAACAGACCTATGGAACAGCTGTTTACCTACATAAGAGGTACTACAGATAAATTCAGTAAGATCCAACCAGGCATCACATCAAGACTGCCTTCAAAAAACAGACAAAAAAATAGCAAGCCATCCTGAGAAACCCCAAAGACAATCTGACCTGGAAAACCAAGCATATACGAATTTCCCTGTACATCACATTGCCCGGCCACATACATGGACAGACTAATAGAAGAATAAGTACCGCCTAGATGAACACAAAAAGCAGTAAAAAAGCTGGAACACACTCCTCACTAGTCCAACACATGAAAACCACAGGTGCAAACATCAACTTCAATGGCACTCAAAACCCTAGCCACTATAGAAAACCCAACCCGAGATCAGTCAGAGAAGCCATAGAGATGAAAAAAAGACCTGAAAGCATGAATAGAAGAGATGATTCCAGCAGACTGTCAATCATTTGGAAAACCTGCACTCTCAAATAGAAAGATCTCCACGCCACAAAACAGACAAACACCTGAGCACATGACAGACTCCCTCTGATGCCTCCACCCAAACACCCCCCCACAGGCACCCAGGTGAAACCTGGCTTCCTAATGGATACAGCCGTCCTTTCACACGAAGCCAAGCTGCACTGAAAGCCTCCAACACAAGAACAGATGTTTGCCAGCCAATCAAAGCCACAAAAAACAGACAGAAGAAACCAGAAACACCAATCAATCAAACTCCAAGTCCAGGTGAACACAGACCCAGGCTCCTAGCCAATCAGAATGGGACGCCTCAAATTTGAAACCACAAAGCTGTGAGGACACACATCCATACAGAAGCCTGATGATGGCAGATGAGATTCTGTGAAACGTTGCTAACAACTGTTAACAACATCTTACAATGACGTGGGATAATACCCGAGGAAGCATAACAGCACACATGTAAGTACCGCGAAAGCTTTAAAAAACATATATATATAATCTGTATTATTCATATATGACACCAGAGAAATGATCAAAGATATATAAAGGTGCCTTAAAACAACGCTGGAAAAGCCTAAAAACATTAAGGGTATGTTATTAATGCATGGTGGTATTTATGAAAAAACTAGAAAATTCTGGATACAAATAACACAATGATATAAAAAGTTCATAAAGGTTAATAACTGAAAATATTGAGAAAAGCCAAATGTTTTGTTGGAAAGTATGAATAGTCAGCATCGAAAAAAACTAATGAAGGCTGAATTTCACACATGGTTACTCTGACAACACTATTATCTGCATAACAGTGGAGGAATATTGAAATTTCCACAATGGAGAAATGAGTTGTGAAGATGATGGAATTGTTAGAAATTAAAAACTGACCTGTTTAGTTTAGATAAAATAACAACTACATTTTTTAAAAAAGAAGACTGGAAACCTTTTATGGATTTTTTTTTTGCTGAAAACAGAAAATAAAGCAATGATTTATGGATTTAATTATTAGAAATACTAAACAAGGAATTGAGGATTGAGCCGAGAATTTCTACATTGCCACAAGCAAACTAAATCCAACAAATTAAGTTCCCACCCTCCTTGAATTCTGCTGGCTTTTATCTCACTCTTGTCAGGTGCTTACTATTAGTTGAGAATATTCCTGTGCATAGGCATACCTGATCTTTCACACTTGACAAGATTCTCTTCCAATCCTTCTCTTTTGACAAATTATGCCAGATTGAAGAGAGCTAATCATGTTATTAATGATGGACTATGGTGTCTGATGGTGAAGAAGCTAATTCACTGAAGGACATTAATTTTTCATATTTTGTTTTTAATTATCATGGAGTTTGAAAATGCTTTCTCCACTGTGTCTTTATTTTTTTTAAAAAAGTACATAATATATGGTTTCAAATGTAATTGCTTATGGGGACTAATGAGCCAGGGTAAATGTACTTATCTAATACTTCATTACAAGGAAGAATTAGAATAAGGGACCTTGGAGATAAGTAGCTTAGGATTGAACTGTGGAGCCTTTATGAACTTGTTTGTTTGTCTGTTTGCAGACATTTCGTTAATCAAACATCATCAATGTTTGTGAGTGTGGGGTTTGTTCCCTGTCAGTAGCTTGCCCTGCCAGTATTGGAAGGCTTTTTTCCTTGATAAAAAAAACTCTGCTTGTTTGTCTGGTGTTAATGCATTCTTATTGGGTGCTAGCTGTTGGAGGGGATAAGATCTGGTGTTTTTTTGTTTCCTTCTTAACTTTTTATTATTATTTTTTGAATGGAGTGTAAATGTGATTTCTCTCTATGTCTATTGATGGCTGATTTGTCTGAATGCCAAGCTTTTTGGATTTAGCTTCATCTAGGATGCTCACAATTCCCCAGTTAAACTATGGTTGAGTCTGTCCATGTGTTGTGAAGTTAAAGAATTTTCATTATGTCATCTGGTTGCTGGTTTGGATGCACTGTGCTTTTCTTTTGCTTCTCTGCCTTACATAGTGGTTACTATACAGTAAGTGGTTACAGTAAGTGGTATAGTAAGTGGTTCTTACACAGTATGTTGTAGGTGACTCTTGGTTTTTGTTCTTGGGCTACTGGATCTTCTGGTTTACTTAAGTTTTGGAGGGTTTAAGTTGGTTTGTATGCTGCAATAACGCCATGTAGTTGCAATAGTCCATGGTTGTTTCTGGGATGTTTTTGATGTATGGTAGCATTATCCATTTCATAGCTTGTGTTGATTGTGCTGTAGTGGCATTTTTAAAATAAAGTTGACAAATGTTGCATAGGTCAGGGATCTCCAACCTTAGCAACTTTAAGACTTGTGGACTTCAACTCCCAGAGTTCCTCAGCCAGCTGGGAGTTGAAGTCCACAAGTCTTAAAGTTGCCAAAGTTGGAGACCCTTGATATAG
Organism: Laticauda laticaudata; assembly: GCA_004320025.1. Lineage (NCBI taxonomy): Eukaryota > Metazoa > Chordata > Lepidosauria > Squamata > Elapidae > Laticauda > Laticauda laticaudata. The sequence goes on along the minus strand of BHFT01048083.1, from coordinate 47,674 downwards.
GTGATCTGTTTTCTTCTTGTGTTCCGAGTTGCTGCAGTGCATTTGTACTTGTCTGAATAATGTTTTTACACAACTCCTCTAGTAGGAGGTCAACATAAACTGTAAAAACTTTGGCTGAAACATTGCATTTTCAGCCTGGAGCTCATTGGTGCCTTTGTTTCTCTATCCAGATATGAATTGCCCTTTCCTGCCATAGTGTTTTCCAAATGTTGTCATGCTAAGGGCTGGCTGAGGATGATAGGAGTTATAGCCTAACATATCTGGAAGAAACCAGGTTGGGAAAGGCTTCTGTATTATTATAACAATGGTTCATATTAAATAATGGAGGGGGAGGGGAAAAACATTTAGAAACCACCAGGATTTATATGTATCTTTCCTTTTACAATTAATCAGAATAACAATAACAATTAATTACAGCTCACATGTACAAAGCATCCCCCAGCCTTCCTTCCACACCTACATGTATGATTCATTGTGACTTGGAAGGCATCATCCCACATCCCACAGTAATAATCATGAGTGTCACATGAGGACAGGAAGTGAAGGCTCTCACTCTACCTAACTGAACCCTGGATGAAACAAAAGTTCAATTGTTGGCTTAAGCACCTTTGATGTCCTAGTCAATTTTAAACACATCCATTTTCAGGCAAATCCAGCAAATGAACCCCCCAGGAAGGCAAGGCTCATGGAAAAGCTTCCAGAAAGAAAAAGCAAGCATAACATCCCTCATCGATACTCTTGTGAAGTGCCACACTGATTCACAAAGAGGGCCACACCTTTGAGTCATTGTTACTAAGTACTTCCTGAATCAACTTAGCCTTCCAATGGAGCTTTCTGCTGCTTTTGACAGTCATTTCAGTGAAGAAATAGTTTGGTCTGAGGATGTTCAGATTGTAGGATGGAAGTTATCAGTTATGCATTAAACAACAGGTGGCTAAATAGTGAGGGAGACTTCCCTACTCCCAAATGATGTATAACGCATCTGCAGTACTATGCTCTCCTCTTGACATTCTTGGAAAGCAAGGTGGAACTAAAAACAACTTTGCAACAACTAACTAATTTGCAACTAAACTTAAATAAGGTTAACTTCATTCACTAGAATACATCCCTGTGTTTTCACACTTGATAAATTTGACTGAGATCTACTAATTTATTTTGTAAAATACATTCCTTCCTTCCTTCCTTCCTTCCTTCTTTCCTTCCCAGCATTTTCTTTATTTAGGAGTAGCTTGGTCCTAACCTGGTAAATATTACAGTATAACATTGATAATAAAGATATCAGACTGGTTTTTTAAAAGGTGGATGTTAATACCCTGACAGTGATACTATGGGGAAATACTAATGTACAGAATTGAAATTACCATTCAAATAAATTCAGGAATATCCAGTTGAATAATATCCACAGTATATTGAAGATATTTGACAAATAACTACTAATTTTGTCTAAATTCTCTTAACCAAATCATTCATTGTTATGAGCCCAGTAATGACTGCTAGAGTAGTCTGTAATCAAAATACTCTCTGAGCTTCTAGGAGGTGACTGTGCTTCTTATAGAATCAAGAGATGGATGATTTCTCAAGGAACACCAAATAAAAATAAAAATCTTTCTGGTATATTTAGCTCCAATATTTCCATGCTGCAAGCTTAAGCTCCTGTATATAAATAGGCTAGAAATGAAACTAGAAGAAATCCCTTTCTGTACTTCAGTTTTCTTCTCTGCTTTGGCCATGGCAGTGGCCTGAGTTTCTGATTAGGTTTTGCTTACCACAGCTCCTGCTTGGTGGAAACCCCCTCTCCCCCCAAGTCTTTTTTTTCATACTGGGAAAGCAAGTACCAACATCTTTCTCTTTAGTGGATATGTTTTTGAGAACAATGGTTTCCTTTGTTAGAATGTTTGTACAAAGTCCTCTCTCTTGACTCTCTTCAACTTTCTGATTGCTATATCCACCAGTGGAGAAGGAAGGAAGGAAGGAAGGAAGGAAGGAAGGAAGGAAGGAAGGAAGGAAGGAAGGAAGGAAAGAAGGACCATTTTTCATAGCTCAATCAGTGAACTTAAAACAAGTTGAACCTTTCATTTTTGATCAGTGCAACAATCAATTAACAGGTTTTTTTATTATAATTGTAGCAACAAGGCTCACTTCCTCTTGGTCTTGGTTTTTTTCCACCAAATTGTTGAGATGCAATTACAACACAAGCAGACAGGTGAAAACAGAGTGGAAACTAGGGGAAGAGGTCGGCACAAAAAATCTAAAGCAAACCTGAAAAAGTTCACCACTTCACTGGTCCACTGGTGAAACCAAGAAGCAAAGAGGTTCATCAACTTAGATCCATTCAGAAGAGGTCAGTCATTCTGGCTTTTCCTTTTCTTCCTAGTATTTTCCCACAAGTGCAGGGTCTGCTTTTTTCAGATCAATCAAGAGTTGATTCCAGAACAAAATGCCAACTGGCATTGTCCATGATAGCTAACTGGAGTGGAGATCTTTCTCTATACCAAAATGAAGCACGGCATTAGGAAAAACATCATTTTTGGTTCTTGACAGGAAAGATAGGTACAGTCGGTCTTCCTGGTGGGATGGGGGTGGATAGAAGTTGCCATCAGAGAAATGGTTAGTAGGACAACTTGGTTATACGGATTAATCCTAATTGCTGGGTATGCTGAGAAAGAGGGTGGAACTGGATCCTGCCAAGCAAGTTTGGGCCAGACATATTTGTTGCTAACAAGTTAAGGTGATAATTTGCAACCTTTTCACATCACCTTCTTCAGAATGATAAGGTAATGCTCAGGAATGTTCTGGAAGAGCAGTACTAATTTGAGGACGTGAGCAAGTCTGTTCCTTGGCTGAGAAAATGTCATTGAAGCTGGGAATGAAGAAGAAAGGAATAACTGAGAGAAAAAAAGACAGAGACACAATATATCTTTGTGGAAATATATTATATTACAGCTGTCTACTATGCTTAAATTTTATGAATAGCCCCATTCCAAAATAATTTCTATTTATCTAAGCACCAAAATCTCCCTGCTCATTGAGGTGTGCACAATTTAAATATATTGTTCCTACTATATTCAGTTAGTATTTAAAGAAAGGTGTTCAAACCCCAATTTGCAAACTTAACTCTAATCCATTGGTTGTTCTTCCTTCACAAGTAACTTATCTTTTTATAACTAACAAATTTACACATTCATCTAGATTCCTGTGACTAGCAGGCAGACCATGATTTTGGAAAAGACAATAAAGTACACCTTGTCCATTGTTTTTCAATTATCATTATTGTTTCAGGAAAACAGCTTCCTTTTCTCGTGTCAATTTTACATAACTAAGCAAAACCACCCACCCACCCACCACCACAGCAAATTACCTAAACTAGTGTTTTTCAATCTCAGCAACTTTAAGATACATGGACTTCAACTTCCAGAATTCCCTAGCCAGCATCAAAGCCCACACATCTTAAAACTGCTGAGATTGAGAAACACTTATTCAAACACTCAAATCTTCTTGAGATTCAAACTAGCATACAATAAATCACTGACAGCCTGAGATGAGCAGCTGGTTCCAAATCCCTTAGGAATGGATAACTTAACAATATTCTCAACCAAGTTGTTTTCAGTTTTTGTGAACCATGGCTTCAAATGTTCACAGGCAGATGCTAAAGACAAATATGTGCATATGGTATTATTAGCTAACATGACACTACACAAATATGCACTCAAAAATCTACCAGATTTTCCTCAATAGTATTTGGTGATGTTTAACAATACCAACTGAGCTTTCATTCCCCTTCAAATCATCCATCCTGGCTTTAATTTGATCAGGCACATTTGTGCTTGCACTGTCAGACCAAACAGGGAATTTGACCTAGCTGGTCCAGACCTGGTTACAAACCTTGGCATGATGGTATTGTAGGTGTGCTATTCACAGGCCAGTTTCCCATCGAAGCTTGAGAGGGCAATGGCAAAAGCTTGCACAGCACAAAGTGGGTAATTGTAGTCCATGGTAAAAACATCATCAGCCACTCGGCCAAATTGCAAGACGATGTATTCAGCTGTAGGAAAGAAAAATGACATCAGGTGAGAAGATAAAATGTTTACCATGGAAACTTTTGTCTTGTGCAGAATGCATGACAGGACAAATTGAACAAAGGGGGATGGAGAGGGATTACTATTAATAAAGCTGACCAAGGAGGTGTTTTCCTCTACTCTTTTTTGTGTGTCTATTTTAGCATTGTTCAGTTTAAAAGGAAAGACATAAGCTTGGGAGCATGGATGTACAAAGAGCATGGTCAAAAAAGCCAGGATGGCAGCTGCAACAGTGCAACTAAATCTCTGCCTGGTTTTTTAATGTGTGTCATAGAGTTGTGATCACATGTCATGATTGGCATCTAAACTTTTCTTGACCACACCCTACAGATACCTTTGGCATGGGAGAATCCTGGATATGGACTCTTATGCCACATATGTACATTCTGCAATTATCCAGCCCAAAGAGATTGGCAACAAACCCACATGAGATAAATACTGTCATTAGATAATTTGCACAGCAATCAGTTGCATTGAAGGAAGTCTTCTAATCTGGCACAGGGGAAAGAATTTGGGGAAATAAAGGAGAATCTGTGATCTATTGCTGAAGTGAGGAGCAGGATACAATAGAAAGAGCAATTCCCAGAGCAATAAAAAGAGTTGAATGAAACTCCCATTCTCCCACAACACACATACCTCATCAACATCCTTGCTGAGTTTCTGGACTATGATACTCAATTTAAAAATAGGATAATTATTATAACATAACTGCTACAATTGTCAAGATTGTAATCACAATTGGATTGCCGTATATTGTCCCACAAAACAGTAGTTAGCTTATAGTTCGGGATGTAATGCTTCTGAGTGGAAATCACAAGCATTGCACAGCTATTTCATCTTCTTCACCTTTGTGAATAACAGAGTAAGAAATTACCTTGACAGAGATACACCGGACCTGCTGTCTACGCAAAAGGAACTTACATATTTTTTTTTAAAGTCCAGAATGTCCAGATAATGTTTGGAAGCAACTCAGACAGACCCCTCCCTGATTCGCTGAATTTTAAGGAGGAAGAGAAGAAGGAGGAGGAGATGCAGCACAATCAGTACTGCAAGATTGTTATCAGCTTCACTATAGAAACCAGATCATGAGATCAATTCCACACTACTTTTCATAAAACTGGTTATAATAAGAGAAACTTGCAAGAGGGATATACAAATTGTGTCTTCTCTGCTGCAATGCTTGCCATATGGCAACCCCATTCTCATGAATTCTGAATGTCTCTTATCCTGTCAACCTTCTGTAAAGCTTTTTAAGACTTGACTTTCCCAGCAGGCATTAAGCACAGATGAGACCTCAGGTGCACTTAATTTGATTGCTATTATAACAATTTTTAATTATTTTGGATTGTTGCTGTTTCATTTGTTAACTTGCGCTAGCCTCCCATATCCCACTTGTGAAATGAACAGCAGGTTCTGACCAGTTCTGGAGGACCGGTGGCAGAAATTTTGAGTAGTTCGGAGAATCTGCAAATACCACCTCTGACTGGAGATTTTACAGTATCTTTCCCCTGCCACGCCTACCAAATCACGCCCACAGAACCGGTAGTAAAAAAAAAATTGAATTTCACTGCTAGAACAGCCAGATAAATTGTTTTTTTAAAGAAATAATACATGTTGATGACTTAGGCAGGGCAACTGTGCAATCAAAGACTCACTCCCTTGATCTTTTTTTCTAGTAAGGATAAAGGTAAAAGTTTTCCTGTCTAGTAGTATCTGATTCTAGGGCACATTGTTCATATATCCCCAATATATGCTCATGTAGGGCATGGAGCTCATCTTGGCCAAGGGAGTTAGCATTGTTCAAAAGCATTTTCTGTGGTCATGTAGCCAATATGGCTATACCCCAAAGGCACATGGAATCCTATTACCTTCCTACCGAAGCAGTATCTATTTATCTAGTCACATTTATATGCTTTTGAACTGCTAGGTGGGCAGGAACTAGGGCAAGGAACGAGAGCTCACCCCGTTGTACAATGCTAGAATCTCAAACCTGGGCTGTTAGTTTTCCAGTTGACAAGCTCAGCATCTTTAACTACTGAGCCTGAAGATCATATGCAGCAAAACAAAAATATTCAGATGCTACAGGAATAATGGGAAAGAGGACAACCCAGAAGGTTTAGAAATTAACTGGTCACCTGCTGGGCAATGAATGGCTGATGCCTTTTCAACAGAGTTTCTAAGCAAGCCCTCTTCCTTTTTCCAGCTAAATGGACAGAAAATAAAAACAGGTTTGTGCCCCCTCCAAAAGATGTGCTCTTTCACCAGGCCTGTGGGTGGCCTTCTAAAGGCCTCTCTGATTCCCTGTTTTGATTGTGACTCCCTTTGTTTGCAGCGAGAGCAGCAAGAAATCTGTAAAAATAACTGGGGCCCTGAGCAGGTTCTTTCTATCCTGTAATCCTACACTCCCGGATAGTAACATCTCCTGATTGGGCTGGACAGGTGACAAACAGACAAGTTGCACAGGCTGAAAATTGCTTGGCGGCTGCTGTTTACTGTTCTGTTGTAGATTGCAGAGTGTGTCTATATCCCCAAGGTGGAAGGAAATGCTATTGTGATGATGTTCGGTTCTCCTTACGTAGCAACATCGAGATAATAGCTTTTATTGAGCACCAAAAGAATAAGATAACATAATAAACATAAAAACAAGGAGCTCATTGACCACACAAAACACATGTTTAAATTCCTAAATCCCATTAATGTGAACTCAACATATTGAATTCATATCAGGATTAATCCACAGAAAACATTTATGAAGATCAAATACCATCGTATAATTAGAATCTGAATGAATGGCTTCTGAACTAAATACCATAATAATAAATGTTTATTAAGTAAATACCATGTTTCCCCAACAATACAGCCTCCCCCCAATAGGAAGTCCCAGCATGTTTTATAGGCATAAAATTAAATTAAGCCCCTCCCCCCCAAATTAAGGCCTATATTAGGAAGTACTTTTGTTGCATACCTGGATATGGTGCTGCCTGCGTTGATTTTGGCATNCATACCTGGATATGGTGCTGCCTGCGTTGATTTTGGCATTGGTGGAGCACTTCGTATTGGGAGACCTTCCACCACCATTGCTTTCCCTTCTCCCCGTGCTGCTGTGGCATTTAGAGCAATGCTGTGGTGTTTGGCGCAGCCATGCGCTGCCAGCCAGGGCTCCTCCCTGCAACCGGAGCCTGGAGTAGACACTTGGCTTCAGACACTCCTGTCACCACCTTCCCTTCGCCTTCGAAGACAAAGCCAATTCTTTTAAAAATGACGCCCTACTACCTCTACGACAAAGCCTCCCCTGCCCAAGAGGGCAGCCCCACCCCACGTGGGGAGGTGAATCTCCTGGGGCCACAGCGCAGGATCGGCCCACTCCGGGAGAAACACCCAGCCACCATCACTGCCCAGTGGCGGAGCTCTCACCAAGAGGAGCTCTCGCCAAGACAGCAAGCGCCTCCCTATCGGGCCCTCCACTCATCCCGCCAGGGCCACGCCAGGGCCATGTGGGCTGGGCAGAGCTGGGAAAGCAAGCCACAGGTGCACGCCCATCTGCCAAGTGAAAGAGCTGGGCCGACCCAAGCTTGGCTTTCTTCCCAAGTCCCTCCAGCCCAAACCTGAAGGGGCCACCAGGAGAGGCCGCCCGAGGCAGTGATAGCGCCCACCCATCTGTGGACAGGGAGGCAAGGTGACGGCTTGCACCATGTCCTCCTCCGAGCTGAACCCTGTTGAGTGAGCACCTCTGCCCGATGCCTGTGCTGCTGCATCATTTGGAGCTGCTGGTGCATTTGGAGATGCATGGGCACAGGGACAGGCTGGGCGAGGGGTGAAAAAGACGGGTGGCTTCGGGCTGTCTCCGCCAGACCCACCAGCCAGGGAAGCAGCGCTGCTGTTGCCTCGCCTCACTGTCCATGGACGGGTAGTCGCTATCACTGGCTCGGGCAGCCTCTCCTGGTGGTCCCTTCAGGTTTGGGCTGGGGGGACTTGGGAAGGAAGCCCAAGTGGGAAGGTAGGGCATCATTTTTAAAAGATTTGGCTTTGCCTTCGAAGGTGAAGGGAAGGTGGCGACAGGAGCGCCTGAAGCCGAGTGTCTACGCCGGGCTCTGGTTGCAGGGAGGAGCCCTGGCTGGCGCATTCCATGGCTGGCACAATGCTGCGGCAGCACAGGGAGAAGGGAAAGCAACAGTGGAGGGAAGGTCTTCTTGAATACGGAAGTGCCCCATCAACGCTGAGGTGAACATCCAAGCCGTTGCTGCCCGCCTGCCCAAGGATGCAAAGGGAGGGAATTAAGTCACCCGCGAAAAGATGGCCTAGCCGTTTTTTCGGGAGTCAAAAAAAAATAAGGCCCGGTCTTATTTTCTGAGAAACACAATAGGTATAGGATTCTTTATTTTGGATCAAAATCCAGGGCAGAATAAAGTATGGAGATTATGACCTTCCCCCCCTCTTCCTCTATGTATGTGTGTGTATGTATACATACACACACACACACACACACACAAACACACATATATATATATACATATACACACACACATCATACAAATATAAATATATATATATAAATATATATATATATTTATATATATATATATATATTAATATATATAAATATATTATCCCACGTCATTGTAGTGCTTTTAAAGTTGTAGCAACATTTCGGCACACAACCTTCATCTGCCATCATCAGGCCTCTGGCATTGAGTTTGTCTATGAGAGGCCTGATAATGGCAGATGAGATTCTGCCGAAACGTTGCTACAACTTTAAAAGTACAACTACGATGACGTGGGAAAATACCCAAAGGCTGAATTACCATACATGTAAGTACTCGCGAAAACTTAAGAATATATAGAAATAGATATATAGACATATATATATATTTGTTTTCTTAAGTTTTCGCGGGTACTTACATGTATGGTATTCAGCTTTGTTCGGGTCATTATCCCACCTCATTGTAGTTGTTGCTTTTAAAGTTTCTTTATTCTTATTTATTTTTATTATTTATTTATTTATTTATAATTTATTAATAATAAATATTATTATTTATTTAATTAATTCTGCCAAAATGTTGCTACAACTTTAAAAGCACAACTACAATGAGGTGGGATAATACCCGAATGAAGCTGAGCAGCATATATATATGTATCCCATCCAATCTTGATTGGGCTTTGGTGTCTTCAATTTGCACTGGAAGAAAAATTTCCGTTGGAAAATATTTTTGCCAATGAATATCAGTCATGGATGGCCTGTCTGAAACTGGACAATAATGGAGATTGTAGATATATAATCCACCCAGAATTAGCCAGTGCTAAAATAGATGGCCAATACATTTTATAAATAAATAAATATACAGTGTGTATAGGGTATATACTGTAGGATCATCCTTATACTTTGCCAGACACTCTACTCTTATTTGCTTTTTTAAAAAAACCAGACACACGGTCGTTAATTTTGTGAATGGAATCTTCAAGTTCATATATATATACATATATTTTACATAATTTCTTTTACAGTAATGNGAATCTTCAAGTTCATATATATATATATATTTTTTACATAATTTCTTTTACAGTAATGTATACTATTTACTAAGTGATACCTATTAACTTTCAATACAGTTTCACTTTTCCTGACAGTCATGGATCTAAATGAGCTTCTCTTCTCTGTTTTATATGTTCATGGAATGGAATGGAGGTTAAAAGTCAAAAGCTTCTTCACAACCAGGGGCTCTGCAATTCCCATCTTTTCATCTTGAGATTAGAGATAACATTCTTGTTATCTCTGAGGGCTGGGCATAGTTCAACAGAGAAATCTGTAAATGGCCCCCTTTGGTCAGCAACAGAACATGTACGACTTCATTTGAAACTCTGGATACATATCCCTCTTGATTATAGTGACCACATTTCCTTGGAAAAATAAATAAAGGACAAAAGCTGAAAAAGGGAGAAACCAGAAAGTTCATAAAGATTTTTAAAAAATTAGTTGTCCATGTTAATGACTTTGATTTGCAAAGAAAAATTCAAGACCAAAACAAAAAAAGTTAAATAAATATAAAGGGCAGCTTTCTGAAATAAAGAACTGTCCTTTCTAATAATGGATATGTGGTCACTGAATTCTTGACTGACAAAGAATGTACCAGTAACATTCTTTGGAACTTTGCCATCCTCAAAATGTTTCTTTAGAGAACTTTTCTTGAATCAGAGATTATAAATCAAGTGTAATAAATTCTCAAATTATGCCATTACAGCTGTTCTGGATGTGCTGTACCTTGTCCAATTTTGGAAGTTTTTGACTTTTCAGAAAACACCTGGCATGTTCTTTAATGTTTAACAGAGTTGTATGAGTTTATGCTCAAATGTGTATCGGGTACTGTATGAAAGCAAGTGAGCAAAAGAAAATCAAGCTTGCTTTTTGGATGGCTCAGACCATTCAAAACGTTATTCTAGTCAGCCTTTTATAATGCTCCCCCTAGTGAACTTTTGCTATATTTCATACCGTACTATCCAGGACAATTGGATTTTTTGTTCAGACCTGATTGCAAAATTCACTTTGTGTCCCTGGAATCATGATAAATTATAGATTTAACAGAAGCCATTCTGAATTACCGTTTGGAAATTGAGCATTCTAATGTAACATAAAAAAACTTATTCTGAAACAAGTATTGAAGGAATATTATGATTTAAATCTTGAGTTCAATCTTGGGCGTCTCTGTAGCCATGGTTCATGGCCACAAACAATTATTTAAAGAGGGTTTTGGGGGAAGAAAAGGCTGAGAACCATTTCCCTAAGCAGTTAGAGGACTAATCTCCAAGATCTGCTTTACTTTTGGTATGAGTGATTCATTTCAACAGCTACCAAAAGCATTTCACATAGTCATCTCTGTTTTGTCCGGAAAAACACGAGGTAGACCGGGTTCCAACAGCAAAGTCTTTATTTCTTAGCCAGAATGTAGAAAAGGAACATTGGCTCAAGCCGCGCCGGTCTTTTATACATTTTTCCCGGCCGGCTTGTAGCCAATGACAATTGTTTGATTTTGCCGCCTTCCCGCGGCTGCAGGGATTGGTTCCTTTTGAACCAATCCCTTTTCGTTCTAAGTACCCAATCAGAATGTATTGTTTGAAACCAGTTATTTGCATACAGAACACCCTCCATATGGAAATCTGAAAAATCTTACGTGATTGTGGAGATATGCATAATCTCTGATACAGACATCTTGCTAAAGCTAAATAGATTAGAGACTGGTCAGATTAGAGACTGGATGGGACACCCCTTTGAATTCCTTTAAAGTAGAGGTGGTATTCAGCAGGTTCTGACCAGTTCTGGAGAACCGGTGGCGGAAATTTTGAGTAGTTCGGAGAACCAGCAAATGCCACCTCTGACTGGCCCCACCCCTATCTATTCTCTGCCTCCCCAATCCCAGTTGATCAGCTGGGTCTTCTTTTGTTGCCCTGCACAGGAGAACAGAGCTGGAGAGCAGGTTAGTGGGGTGGGATTTTGCAGTAACCTTCCCCCAGGAGTGGGGAGGGAATGGGGATTTTACAGTATTGTTGAAGTAATTCCCCATTAGGAGGATGAGCACATACAGGGAGACGTATTGAGAGAAGTGTTTGAATAATACACACACAGCACACAGATACACTGTACAGTAAATGTAGGATTTTACTTCAAAAAGTTTTAAGGCAAAGTTCAAGAATAGGCAGTCCAAAATCATTCACAGGTAAGCCCATGCTCACACTGCACAACGGATGGAAAGAGGCATGTAACAATGGGAGGAAACACTTTTCCATCCGTTGACTTAATGCCGATGCACATCCGTTCTGTAACTCACATGCCTCCTTTTCATTCCTCTCTAATCCGGTCCAGCATACCGTTATTGAATTTCATCTGCTCAAAAGTCGTTTTTGAGCTGCCCCTACAAAACGACTTTTGAGGCGAAAATGTATTCCAACGTGTTCCGTTCTGCATCCGCTAGGCATACGCGGGGACATCGTCGCCCATCTGTTGTCATTCGTTACGCCATCCCTATAATCCTAGAGATACCGCTGCCGCATCGCCGCAACTCAAAATCGCTTCAGCCGCCGGTAAATGGACGCAGCGCGAGGACGGAGGACCGGACGGCAGAAGGGTATGCGCAGCGTTTAGTAAGAACGGGACGCGCAGAAAGCGATGAAAGCGATGCCCAGCTTGCAAAAAAGCATAAAAACTGCCGAAAAAACGTTCGGCGAGAGGGAACTATCTTGCTCTCATCCCGCTTCATCCGCTAGGCTTTCCGCTTCCGCATCCACTTTTCATCCGCCCTGCGTCCTCCCCCATCCGTTCCCTTTCCTGATTATCCCGCTTCTGGTTATGGCAAATTTTTTGCCCCCTTTTGAGAGCCCGGCATAAACAAAATTTTTTCTCGTCCGCCTTGTGTTTTTACAAACGTTTTGATCCGTCGGCCAGTGTGAAAGGCGCCTTAGATAGTCAGTTTTTAGTCAGCCGAGATATCAATAACAAAATCCAGTGTCAAAATAGTTCAGTACAGACTTACATTAATAAATGAAATTAATCAGACAATCAATTAGCGAAGAACGGCAATACTCTCCAACAGAAGGAAACAGAGACTCACTGAGACTTCTTCTGAGACTAAGATTAAACAACCCAGGTTTCTCGCTCCATCTTATGGCCATTTGAGAAACCACACCTAATTACAAGTTTAGCATTCCCTTAAAGAGACAGTATTAAAATGTCTACCCTGGTTTATATATTTCCAACTCAAATAGCTGTTAGGCCACTTATATTCCTAACAAGGATCCTTCCCCTTCCATGCACACCAAGCCACACCCACCAAGCCACACCACGTCCACCAAGCCACAACCACAGAACCAGTAGTAAACAAATTTGAATCCCACCACTGCTATAAATGTTTTTGTGATGGAAATAAATAAGATGGAACAAAATGGATTTTTGTGACTTTTGTGATGGAAATAAATAAGATGGAACAAAATGGAAAATAAATGCACAAATATACGATCCTTGTTTTTCAGTTAGATCTTAGAAACCACTGCTTTTTATATAGATGCAGTTTCAAATGGCTCTCATGTCTCAGATTGTATGCAGTTTGGTATGATTCTGAGCATGCCATCATAAATCAAGGTTCTATTTTATAAGTCAAGGCAAACATTTAAAGCTAACTTTGTAGATTCAGTAGAGAACAATGGATTAGTTCACATATTCCATTGAACAAAATGTTATGTTTTGAGTGGATTTTGTGAACCCACCCAGATGTTTTTTTTCAGCAAATCATGGTTAAAGAAATCATGGCTTTGAGCCCAATCTGTCTGTCAGGGGGAAAAAACCACTGGTCTGGTCACTCTGCCCCAAATTTGGTTGGATTCTTGTTCTCAGTAATGGACCAAATGCAGTCCAAGGGTATATGGAAACAGCACATGTTCTGACAAACCTGGTTTCACTTACATAGGATTTCTGAGATTAACTGGAATGGGATTTTCATTGGAACCATGTTGGGGGAAATTCTCCTGCTAGGTCAATCTTAATCTCAGTACTGTTTCCATGGCATCAATTTCAGTGTTTGAAATTGTATATGTTAATTAATCATGGGAACCAGTTCGGTGTAACAGTTTAAGGCACCAGGTTAGAAATTGGGAGACTATGAGTTGTAGTTTTGCCTTAGTGACAAAGCCAACTGAATGATTTTGGTCCAGTCATTTCTCTCAACCCTAAGAAGGAGGCAATGGCAAACCACTTTCAAAAAAAACCTGCAGAAGCTGAAGCAGTTTTTCTAGCCCAAATAGCCATTAACAATCAATGCTGACTTGAAGACAAGTACATATCTATCATTCACCATATTTAATCTGGTCCTGTCCATGACAGGAAAGGGGGACGCATTCATGTGGAGAAAAAGCAGCCACATAGAAACTCTCTTCCCTGCTCCACTGTCAGATTTAGACTTGGTGAGGCTTTAAACTTGGAGGCCTTTTGTTATAAAATTACACCAGAAGGTCTCAGTAAGGTTGGGTACTGAAACAGGACTTTGGGTTGCCACAAAAACATTGGAAACATCTAATTATTTCAAAGCAGGGCATTTAAACAAATTAGTTTCAAATGGATGTACAGTACATACTGATTAGATGCTTATCACTTGTCTTGATCTCTCTCGCAGATTATAATAGTATATCCTGGAAACAATACTTAAACCTGAATTTTTGAAACAAAAAAACCCAAAATGTACCCTGAAATTTTGTGAGGTTCTGCAAATTGTGAAGCCCTAAGCTATACCTTGTATTGCTTATGCTTAAATCTGGCCCTGCCCTACTCCCTAGTTGTATCCCAACTTCTGGGATAAACTTTAATCTAATATGTCTCCCTTGAACAAGTAGGAAGCTAACCACTTCCATCAAATTAATTATGTGAGTCCTGTCAATGTCCCTATTAGATGGAGGGAAGACTGATATAAGCAATTCATAAGACTAATCTTTCCCATCCATACTGTTTGGATACCTGAGAAATGCTGTATTGATTAGATAATTTGCATCAAGGGAAGGGAAGAAAAAAATGCAAATGAAATTTAAAAATGGAATTTAAAAAAAAAAAAGACAGATCTGACTGTAAGTTTCCAGCCCAGGAATTCAATTTGCTGGGAAGTACTTTGAAACTTGGGATACTTTGTCAACCACAAAGCATCCATTGGGCAACACAATTCAGTGGCCCCTTCCAGCATGCAAATCCAGTATTCCATTCTGATTTTCTTGCTTATTTCTTTTTCAATGGACAATGCAGTACAATGCCTACTCTGACTCTGAATTTGCAAAAATGCCCCTACCTTAGTCATGGGTCTAACTAGCAACAGCAGCAGCTTTTCAGTCAGCACTATAATGTAGAAGTTTTTTTTTAATCCACAATCCCACAAGACTTACGGTCCTCACTGTGCACAATCTGGAAGTTCTTAACTGAAGCATGTGTAACTCTTCCATGGAAGTTCAGCACATAAGACTGAGTTTCATCGTTCCATAAAGGGGCTTTGTTATGCAGCTCAATTAAGCTGTCCATTATCTTATTCTGCCATCTCATGAGTAACCCATCATTATCCTAAGAAATTGTGAGAAAAAGCATTACCACAAATAATTCAAAAATATATCTTTGTAAATATTTATTTGGTTATATTTGCATGAAGAAATAATACATGTACATACAATTGATTCTCACGGTGTACATCACAAGAAGTCCTCTAATATTTTTGAGTATAATTAGAGTAACATCTTAGCCTTGCTCCTCTTAAAGTTGTGCCGTGAAACCTGATATTAATATACTAAAAAACGTTAGTATGCACATACTTGTTCCTCCAGGTTTCATGAATGGAGTTCAAGGGAGTTTGTAAAGGACAATATTCACATATAAATTATATATCAAAGCTTGCAATCCTTAACTTAGCTTTTAACTACCTGGTGCATATTCACTAGGAATTTTAGAGTACCAACTCAGGTGGAGTCATAGATCAAGAAAGATTACCTTTGACTCTTTGCTCAAATTTCAGAATCAATGTTTTCTGCTGTGAATGTTTTGAAGAAAGAATTATGTTCATAGTGATGCCTCATGTATTCCATTCTTCATCAGAAGCCCTGAGGTAATTATTTTATATATAGGTATGTAT
The DNA here is from genome assembly GCA_004320025.1 of Laticauda laticaudata. Taxonomy (NCBI): domain Eukaryota; kingdom Metazoa; phylum Chordata; class Lepidosauria; order Squamata; family Elapidae; genus Laticauda; species Laticauda laticaudata. Next base: position 31,959 of record BHFT01048083.1, on the reverse strand, counting down.
GTATGCGTATGCATACACACATATATATACATATGGATATGAGGTTTATTCAGATATGGCCAACCAGGGATCTGAAGATATATCTTCATATCAAACTAGATGTCATAATAAATGCTTTATTGTGTTTTATCCACTCAGTCTTGTTTGGTCAATGAGAACACTTCACCATTTATATTATATTGTTGGTTGAGACCCTTAGTTGCAGATCATCTTTCTGCAGTGCTTTAGTGCTTTCTATATGTATTAATATACAGCTTTTAACACTTTCCAACCAAGATGGGAATTGCAATTCCACAGGCCTGGAGAATGCCAAGTTCAGGAAGATTGTTTTAGAAATAAAGCCTTGGAAACACCCTTATATCTCCTATTCTAAAAGAAAGTTCTGCAATCTTATATTTTTGCTGACACAAAATTTCATAGCAAAAATGCAGCACCCTTTGTGACTAAATGCCTCTCTGCACATTTGGATTTCTTATTTTATTAAGCATGATAAGCAAAATATCAGAGAAATGGCAACAAGATGTCTTCAAACATTGGGATTACTTAGAAGTAATGAAACCTTGTATGAAGGTTTATGTGTAACTTACATTTCGGGGACGGATTGGCACCCTTTCGTTGTCAGAATTCATTCCAGGAATGACCACTGTCATTTTTCGAGGTCCTTTGAAACCTAATACATTTGTCTCCTGAAATAGAAATACCAAAATGTTCATAACTGAATTACCATCATGTATCTTCACAACATGATCAACTTCAGCTGATCTTTAAGGGTTTAAAGCCATTTTTCTGCTAATTCAAAACCTTATATTGCACATGTCTCAATAGTTCTAAAACCCCAGATTGAGTGTCCCAGCATATGTATGAAAGAAAAAAAGAAGGAATTTAATAAGGAAGGGAATATGTCACACCTGGCCCTGCCAATCTGCTTCCTTATCTCATCTCCTTCTCCTCCCCATCCTTTGGTGCTCCTTTTGCCCACTCCCTGTCACTGGGAGGTTGCTGCTTTCACTCCTAGGGAATGCTGTGAAAATCCTGCTCCCTTGGTGCCCCAGAAAAGATGCTTGTGGAATGGTGTGAAGCTCAGTCTCTACTTTTCAGAGGCACAGGCGGTGATATAGGATGGATGTCTTTCTGTGGGTCACCTCCCCTGACCAGAGGACTTAAGACTCTCCATTGATTTCTGCCTGTCTCAAAACCCTGGAGAATTATTGATGAAAACTCTCAACTCTCAACCAACACGTATGTTTTGAACTGTTAGTTTTATAGAATCCACTACATTATAATAAAGTGGCAATACAGCTCACTTAAGAGGACCAAGATCTAGAAGGGTGGTTCAAGAAATACGCGGATATAAAATTTAACTAGCATAATACACACCCTGACAATCTAAATTAAATTACATTGTTTCTTTGCAGATTACAATTACTTTAGTGAAAAAACATCTACAAATTAAATTATTCCCAACCACAACATATAGAACATCTAGACATTTCTTCTTTTATTCATATTGTAGTATACTTTACTGACATTTGGATCAAGCTATATAGCTGTCAGGGATGATTTTTGCAGTGAATGGAACATTCTTAAAATTCCTTGATACTGTAAGCAACCTGCCATCTTAGTATGGATTAGTCTAGTGGCTGCCTATTAAATAGAAGTTTAATGGAGAAATAGTTCACAGAATGGTTCCTTACATAAATAACAGCTGCAAGCTCCTGGCGTACATTGGACCAGTCGGCATTTGCTCTGTCTGGATTTACACCATTGTCAAACACCGAGAATCGAGTACCCATTAAATTGGATCTAGAAGAAAAGACGGAAATCAAACCATTAGGACAAAAAAGGACAAAAATTGTGCAATACTGCTTTTCAGTCTGAACAATTACAATTTCTTTGCAATGTCATTTTACATTATACACTGAAGTAGCTGCAACAAACATTAGGTTTTCAGGATGAGATAGAAGAAGGGAATAGAAAGGTCACTCAATCAGGACATCTGCTATATTTCTAAACTCTGGGCCTATGAAATTGTGACATGCATGCCTCTCCCTTTTCCTTGGCTAAAACCTGCCTGACCACTGTTTCCTCTCTGCCCCCAGGGGCAATCTCTGTTATAATCTGATCGCAAGATATGTCTGTTGTTAGTTTATGCACTAGTTCGATTATCGTTTTGGATCTAAGAAATCCTGAGTTATGAACTAAGACAACCCTTTGCCTAAGAAGAAGAAGGGTCTTCCCTCCTTCCTTCCGTCTTTCTTTCTTTCTTTCTTTCTTTCTTTCTTTCTTTCTTTCTTTCTTTCTTTCTTTCTTTCTTTCTTTCTTTCTTTCTTTCTTTCTTTCTTTCTTTCTTTCTTTCTTTCAAAAAAGCAGCTATAACTCAGCGGTAAGACCAAGCTCTGCATGACAAAAGCCTGAGCTTTTCCCTTTGATAAGATTGGCAATGGCCACAGCCAAACAGCCAAGATACGTTGCCTCCATGCCCCAGCCCTATTCTTCTTCCAAAGCAAGACTAGTGAGTAATGTCTGGTGCTGTCAATATAAATTTCTAGTAGGATAAGTAAAAGAAAATAATGAGTGAGTTTTCTGGCTCTCTTTCTCCTCCCACTAAATGTCACCTGCTAGTGGAAAAACAGCCGCTAATTCTGCCCTAAATGTGAGGTGGGGTGGGGCAAGTATATAAGTACTTTGAACAGCAGGCTTAGCCACCTGTCAGCTTGTCTGATTAACTAGATTGTGCAATCAGATCACTCCTCAGAAGCCTTGTCTTTTGTCACTCCTGCAGCCCCAAGCCATGAGGGCCATAGAGAGCAGCACCCAGCAACCAGAGGAGAGAGGGTGTGAGCCAATAGCTAAATGTGACTTTAAGCTGTCTCAGCTGTGGGGCAATGAAAGAGCAACGAAACTGAAGAAGTAGGAAAACATGATTGTCCGATCTGAGTTCAAACTGCATGGAAACGGAATTTAATTCACAGCATTATTAATGAAGAAACGATGAGATATATTTCTGCGCTAAAAATTAAATGGGTCTCTGGGGAAGCATTTACCAAATCAGATTTTCAGTTCTGCTCAGAATAAATTATATTAAATATATATAATGTCACAAAGTACAGATAAAATTATTAATATTTACATATCAAACTTACAATATTCATTATGAAGTAACATCACTTTTATAACATCTGACAGCTTCCACAGCCTGAGGCTATGCATGAGAATACTCAACATTGGAATCCAAAAACATCTGGAGGGCATTAGACCAGAGGTGGCTGGAGTCCGGACTACTGCTTCCCAAATACAGTTCCCTGAAAACTATAGGGGTCCCCCCTTACTTTTCCCTGGAAGTTTTGAAAAACTGTTAGAAACAACTTCCCTCTCCAAATGACAATCTACTTAGATTGCCTATCAAACCCTACTTAATGGGTTGAGTAGAATATTTGGTAAAGTTTGAGATCACTTCAGACAATTAACTTAGGATGGTGTGAAAGGGCAGTACAATTACTATGATTGCAGTTCTAATGTCTGCGATGAAGAAGAAATGTTGCTTGCGAGGTTTTCTGCCCTAAACAAGTGATTCATTGGGTGGCATTCATTTCTTTGTTCCAGCAAAAAACTGATACTATCTGCTTTATAGTAGAGGTTTGTTTCTCCTTGGCTCAAGTCATTTTAATTTACATTCTTCATTTGCTTGATTATCTGTGCTAAGAACTACTGCATCAGTAAATATCAGTAAATAGTAAATAAAAACTTTAATTGGTACACTCCACCACTGTGCTGCACAGAAGGTCTGTTAATGGCACAGGTGGCATGTATCTGTCCATTGAAACTCTCAGTGCATTGAATGAAAGATGGTTGGTATTCTAAAATGTCCCTGAATTGACTTGCCAATGTTGTGGAATGTTCCTTCTCTTGCAAATAGTAAGAAAGTTGGGGGTGATGCTTTGATCTCACAACAATAGCTTAAGAATACATACATTATATGGTGCATAATTTAAAAAAAAAAACTAAGTAAAGGAATTTTTTTACATAGAACAATGTTATAGTATGGCAGATTGTGCATATTTTTTCAAAACTGTACTTTTTTTCCAAGTGTTCCCAAATATCTAGGGTTTGCGTGTGGGGGGGGAGGCAAAGTGAAGTCACCACTTGGAGAAAGCAAGCATTTCTTTCTTTCTGGGATCCAAACCCCAAGTGAGCCTGGCAACCAAACCAAGCCCACTGATTGCAGCAGCCCAGGTGCAGGACAAGAAGCAATGGATGGAAACTAATCAAGGAGAGAAGCAACCTAGAACTAAGAAGAAATTTCTTGACAGTTAGAACAATTAGCCAGTGGAGCAATTTGCCTCCAGAAGTTGTGAATGCTCCAACACCAGAGGTTTTTTAGAAAAGACTGGACAGCCACCTGTGTGAAATGGTATAAGGAAGGTCTGTCAAACTCGCAGCCCATGGGCCAGATGCATCATGCGTTGCCCATGCCCATGCCCGGTTTATCAAAGGGGGGGAAAAGTTGTAATACGTCACATGGCAATGCCATGACAATGCAAGTTTGACACCCCTGGTTTCCTACTGACCGGGGGTTGGATTAGAAGACCTCCAAGGTCCTTTCCAACTCTGTTATTCTCTTATATTCTACAAATCACAACTCCAGAAACAGTGGATGGTGATTACTGGAGGGCCTCTGTGTGTCTATGTGTGTCTATGTGGCTGTCTGTGTGTGTAGGAGAGAAAATTCCATCAACAGGTCGATAAAAGAGTGAAAAGGGGTTTCACTTGCAAATAGATTGAGACTGAGCTGAATAGTTAAGGAAAAAATGCAAAAGTAAGAACAGGAACATAGAAACTTAAACATTAAATAAGAATAGAGTTAGAATAGTTGTAAACTTATGGTCATAGGAAGATAGTAGAATAAGAAAGTTTAAGACAATAGAATAAAGATAGGAGTATAAGATAGTAGAAATTTTATACAATTAAACAGTTTTGTATGGGGAAAAGCAAAATAGTACACAGTCTTTGTATCTGTTCTGTATCATATTAAAAAAAATAGCCTAATCTGCCAACAACTGTACAATATTTACAGGGAAAATCGTTGGAATTGTCCCTGGCATAATTTCTTAGATTTTTCAAGACCACTTTGATAAAACAACCCTAACCTTAGCTTTCCAATGAAGTTCTCTCCATCTCGGCTCAAGTCAGTAGGATCAGTGGAAATCAGATAATTAGATGTCTTGCTCTTTTTTCGTTTTCGACCAGCCAACAAAAAGATCTAAGTGAAAAAAGATCAGAAAAGCACAGCATTGATCTGTGAAATTAACACATCTTAATTTACTAACCACAGTCTCCAACCGTAGTGTCTACAGTGTCCTTTCCACTCTTTAGCCTACTTATATCTGTATACCACTACTTATTCAATTATAGATATCATACAAAATAGAAGCATTCAAAAATCAATGTAGAATGATGCCTTCAATTAAAATCTTCCCCACCTAATATCTTATTGAGGAGGACTATCTTGGCCAGGTTCCTAAAAAATGAAAGTGTGTTTGTGTGTGTATGGGGGGAATGTCTCCTGACCTCCAGGGGAGAACTGATCGCCCCCTCCAAATTACCACCAGAGTATCTCTGATAATTGCATTCATCTCCCATTGTGCCCTTATCTCTCTCGAGACTCCTAACACCCTCTCTTTTTAAACAATGATGTATGAAACCTGGAAAGCATTACAAATAACATTTCTTTGAAAACATTAGCTAAAGTGTGTATGTGTGTAGCCAGAGGTTATATTCAGCAGGTTCTGACCAGTTCTGGAGAACCAGCAGTGGAAATTTTGAGTAGTTCAGAGAACTGGCAAATACCACCTCTGACTGTCCCCGCCCCCATCTCTCCTCTGCCTCCCGAGTCCCAGCTGATTGGCTGGGTCTTCTTTTGTTGCCCTGTACAGGAGAACAGAGCTGGAAAGCAGGTTAGTGGGGTGGGGAGGAAATGGGGATTTTGCAATATCCTTCCCCGCCACGCCCACCAAGCCACACCATGTGCACAGAATCGATAGTAAAACAATTTGAATCCCATTAGTGTAGCTATATGTGTGTGTGTGTGTACACAAATATATACATATAACAGTTTCTTCCTTAAAGTATATAATAAAATATTATATGCTTAAATATTATATAAAGAAAAGAGAGAAAGAAATTGCTACACTAAACTATTGTGCAGGAGGCAGAAGGAAGAACAAAAGGGACAAAAGAGACATCCAAAGTATATCTAACTGTAAATATAAAATATGATTTTTTAAAAAAGAAATCAGGCCATTGGTTTTTCTTAAAATACGTGATTTCCTTCATTTTCATTGTTATGATTAAATTTTTGAACACTGAATTTTACAGTCATCCTCTCTTAGTAGAGCAAGTTGAAAGGGGTATGGCAAGGCACACAACTGATTTCAAAAACTACAAGAGCAGAAAACTGAAAGTGAAGTGTAAAGCTTTATAGGTAACAATGAACACCTTGAATTGGGCCCAGAAGCCTACAGACAGACAGTACAACTTCTGTAAGGTAACATTTTTTCTGCTGAGTTGACTATTGTTCTGGGCTAACTGAAGTTTCAGATCACCTTCAAGGAATCACAGTAAATTGCTACAAAAGAAATTACAGCAGTCTTACTGAGAGAAGGTCACTCTCTTCAACAACCTGGTCCTGGAAGTTCAAACCCGTTTAGAGCAATTGGTGGAAGATTCATGAAAATAAACTATTTCAGTACTAGCAGTAGTTCATCTCAGTCTGCTTTACCAAAAAAAGCTTGGATGGCATTTAGAAAATCTGGACAACAATTTCCTTTTGTCAATTGCAAAAGGCCATTTTGCTTAGATCTGCACGTATTGCAACATCCTACAAGTGAGTGCCCACAAGTGAGATTCAAAGGGATCAAATTGGCAAATCCATCTGGTAAACTTGCAAGATTCGTTTTTCTTGTCATGTATGTGTGTACACCCAAACTAGACTGTGTTGTTTCCCTGGGTCATATAATATATGAAGGTACATATGTATACTTTTTTTTAATTTGTCATGTTTCTGTAATATATATTGGAGGTTATGACTTTTTGAGAGCTGCATGTAGTGAAATTTCATTTTATTGGTTATCAATTAGTGCACATCTAAAGTGACAATAAAATTATTCTAAGACTAAAACATTGAGGGAAGCTCTACCCCTTCCTATCCACCTATGAGGTTCACACATACTGAAAGGGCTATGCATGAATACATGGTGGAGTTCACCATTTTATCTCTCCTCCCTTCATTGCTTAAATCCTTTAAAATCACAACGTTCAGATCTGAACTGATTTACATTTGTACAATGACTCCTCAGGAGTACCTGCTACCACATCCAATTATGGATAATCTTAGCCAGTTTAGAGATCACTGTATTTACCACACTGCAATCCCCTGGCATGGTAAATTAATTTGTGTAATCCACACAGGAATAAAACAAATGATTTCATATGGGTTAGGATAGGGCATGAACCAAACAGCCATTGTATTTTAATGATCCCATTAATATTTTAGTTACATAATATAATTTATCATGGAACATTTTCCAGTTGTGTAGTGCCAACTGTCTTCCATGAGCTTGCCAGGCAAAATGGGAGCAAGTTTTGACAATGGTCTAGTTCGACTGTACAAATCAGGTTTGCCCAGGCAAAGCTGGAGCCCCTGGAAAAACTTGCTCAGGGCATTGCTCTCTGCTTTACCTTCATAAACCAGCTTGCTAGGTACTTCCAAAAGTCACTCCTGGTTTTGATTTTGCTCCTCAAAATTGTTCAACTCAACCTCCAGTTTGAGAAACCTACATTAGTATATTCATTATTACAACATTCCCAGAATTCTATTTTTATAATTTAGGTTCTAGATATCTCTTACAGGGATGTGTAAATTAAAATTCCCTTTGAATCTCCTATCTGCATTTCAACAGATGCTCTCAGTTTTCTCCTCCAAAAAGCCTTCAGTGGACATGCAAAACAGCTGGGTTGCTCTTTTTCTTTTTCCTAAGACTGTAGCAGGAAAAAGAATTCACCTTCACGTCCCATTTCCTATGATTTATATACAGTGGTCACATTTTCATGAACACCATTTCTTGTTTGGCCCACCGAAACAGGCTGACATTAAATCTCTGTCTCTCTCTCTCTGAGGAGATAAATTTAGCACCCTAATTTATCCATTCCTGTATGCCTCAAGGACAGCCTTCTTTCTTAGGAGCCTTGTTGCAATGTCTGAACAGAATCCTGCCTATCTCACTGCCTAAGACCCAGAGAGAGAGAAGATTGGCATTTTGCTGGGGTTTTCACAACTGGAGTATCCTGACTGGGGTTCTCTTCTTCCAAAGACAGAGAAAAGAAATTTCACTTGCTTTAAAACAAATACTTTCTGCCACTGGGGTCTTAATATCACATTGTTCTGAGGCTCATCTGGATTGTTTTTGTTGCATGCATTTTAATGGGCTCTCTTCTTATTGTATATTGCCTTTGGTGCCTGATAGACAGAGGGTGTAATTTGATATTAAATATAAACATACGAGGCAATCTTTACATACTCACTAAGGCAAGGCTGCTTCCTTTAATCACACACCTTTTTGTCATTATCAAGATGAAGGTAATAGGTAGGGTAGAGACCACGATCCATCCCTCTTTTGTCTCGAGTGAGACGACACTTGATGGTCATTCCATGAGGAGCTGGCTGCAGCACAAATTCCTCAAGATTGTCCTCTTCAATGACTGGAGAAGGTGGCCTTTCTTCTTTCTGTAGTCCAGCAATAAGACAAAGAGCATGTTGGTTTGTTTAACTCTCCTCCTCCAAATCTCTTATCCTAACCATGGCCACTACAAAACCATCATAGTTTGTTTTGAAGATTGCAACGATGATACTTCATGTATCACGTCCCAACCATCTATGATAGTTCTTCCTGAGGTCCCATAGTATCCAAAAGCTGGTTTCTGAAAGGTGCTTTGTGTTCTGTCTCTGATATGTGCAGTCCTGAAAGCAGATGATGACAAAGTGCTGAGTTGCATCAGTGTGGGAGAGAGTGAAATGAAGACAGAGGCTAGGATTAATCTCTTATTTAGTTATTCTTTTATTTCAAAAAGTTATCTGCCATTTTAACAAAGTATCAGGGCTGATTCCAATATGTAAAAAGCAACTTTCATGTGTACAAGTAATCCTCATGTACTGAACCAGTGCTTCTGCTGCTTAGTGATGCAATTGTAAAATGAAATTCCATGGACTATTCTGGACTTACAGCATCGGTTCAACTGTGGTCATTAAGTAAATCACCATAGGTTGCTAAATGAGATATCACACGACTGCAACTTGTGGACTTCCTGCAGGCTTCACCACTGACCTTGCTTGACAGAAACTGGCCACAAAGGTGTCAAATGGCACTCACATGACTGGAAGATGCTGTGACTTTTGTAAATGCATGCAACAATCTGAATCACAATCATGTGACCACGAGGACACTACAAAAGCCACAAGGTCAAGGACCAGTCATAAACCTACTTTTTCAGCACCCTTATAATTTCAAACCATTGCTGAAGGAGGCAGGCAGTAAGTGAGGACTACCTGTAATTGATTCATAAATAATGAGTAAAATCAAACAGAAATATTAGAGATATAAACAAGGGAAGCTGAATGTATAGGGCAGGATTCCTAATTTTCAGCTTTAGTATGGCAAGGAGTTTGACTTCACCTTTAGGAATCTCTCCCCAGTTTACCTTTTTGGATTTCTTGGTTTTCCCTTTCCGGTTGGAGTTCTTATGGACTACCTCTTCCTCGCTTTCATTTTCCATGGCTTTAGCGGGAACTGTAGAAAAAAAGATTTTAGCAACCATCTGATGGTTATACAGAGGAAAGCAACTTGTGCTATCCTTCATCAGCAATCAGAATTTCCTTTTCCCATTTTGTCACTGGCAGAAAAGCAAATATTTTTGTTTTGATCTGGGATGCAGCCTTTCCTTTATCTAATAGATTTTCAACCTGTTTTTTAAGTGATAAGCACCTTTACCAAGTGAGTTACAATATGCTTCAGATACAAAATACATGTTATATATAACAAGCAGGAAACAAATAAATATAAATACCAGATAAAACCTTAGTTAGACACACATTACAGTATAATTAACTACATGGGGCCTAAAATAGATATGTCTTGAATGTCATTTTAAAGCAAAATTTACAATTTCCCTTTGGCTCAATCTATAGGCATGGCAGAGAGAAGGACAGAATATGTATCTTTGTGGCAATTCCAGAACTTTAAGAATGAAAGGGTATTTCCAAATTTTAAGACTTCAATTCCCCCGCTTTAAAGCAAAAACTGGATTCTTCCAAATGCAAAAAGGTCCTCTGTTTTGTGCCCTCATCTATTTTGCAGGCTCTAGAGCCCCCCCCCCCCCCCCCCCCNCCCCCCCCCCCCCCCCGGCAAAATATAATTAGACGGTGCTTTTTGTACCTTATCCTAAAAATTGCAAAAGAGGAAGCACATGTTTTATTCTATGGAAAGACATTTCACAAATGTTGGGCCACTTCAAAAAAAAAAGTTCTGTTTCTGCTCCTAGTTTGCAGCTGTCACTGACGGACCAGATTACAAGGCTTGCATATTGATTTTAGTTTCAGCAAGTGGCAAGAAATCCCGGACCATCTAATGGGGATTTTTCAAAATAGCAGAAATAAGAGCATGATGAATCACAGCTCTCAGTTTGAGCACATCAATACCAAGCATTCTGAGTGTGAGACCATTTGAATAAGTGAATGTATCTTCTTTCGGTATTTCTACTATATCAGCAAATGCTACACCTACCCTTCTTTTTAGCTTTCTTCTTGAGGCCTTCTCCTCCAGTTTGGAACATTGATACTGCACTCTTCTTTTTCTCCGATTTGGTTGACTTGGCATTGGAACTGGAATCATCTTCTGTGTCGCTATTTTTTAGCACTACAGTTATTAAGCGAGACGTATTTAATCCAGGGAGAAATGAGTCAGATTAGATTCTTTCTATGAATACCTAATTTCCTTGCAGATATTGCCAATTTTGCCCTGAATCCTCCAAGTAATGTCACTTGATGTTGGATTCAAGACTGGCATCATGAGGAATTCTAAGAACTGCTTACTTCTAGAACAGGGGTGTCAAACTGAAGGCCCGTGGGCCAGATCTGAGCTTAGTTCTGGCCTGCGGGGCCACCCTGGAAACAATGAAGGACTGGCCTGTGATGCTGGCATAAGGTTGCAGGAGGCCATCCCAGCTAAAAACATAGCTTGGGAGCCCATTTTTGATGGCAGAGAGCTCAGGCCACAGGTGCCCCCAACACAAGTGACAACAAGCTGGCCCGCTCACCCTGGCCATGCTCACCCCAGCCCCTCAAGGTGAAACATAACCCTGATGCATCCCTCAATGAAATTGAGTTTGACACCCCATTCTAGAGTAATTTTGAACCCTTCTTGCACTTATATTGAACAAAGGAAGGAAACAAATGTGCTTCGCGGATTGCATGAGTGAATCTTTTTAAGGGCTTTGGGGGGTGGGCAGTCTGTTTACCTCTAAAGGCATCATGCAGTGATACACAAAAGGCTGCATTTTATTGGGTCTGGCCGAAGCCAGTGGAGTCATACCTACCCTATTAGGAGATACAGGTTAGTGTGGTATCATATCCTCTTTCCCCGTTATCCTATATAAAGTATTCACATACAGACACCAACATTTTTTCTATTTGCACACATACTCAGAATGCAATTGTATCTTCCCCAGATTCTCTCCCACATACACATAATCATAAATCCAATTGTGATAACTTCTCTGCTTCATTATCTATACATATTATCCAGAATGGCCCATATTATTAGAGAGATGCATTTTTGGACAATGGGCCTGTAAGGTCAGTGGAGAAAATATGGATGTAAAGCCTTTCACCTTTGCTTTTGACACGTTTGCCTTTGTTATCCTCATTCACGTGGAAGACAGAGGTTGAGTCTTTTTTCAGAGTCTTTGTAGTTGCTGCCTTGATACCAGCTTCAGGCTTGTTTCCTGTCCAAAGTGAAAGAATGAGAATAGGAATTGGATGAACTGAGACCTGGATTTATATATCATGCTATGCCATTATATCAGAGGTGGTATTCAGCAGGTTCTGACCAGTTCTGGAGTATTGTTAGCAGAAATTTTAAGTAATTTTTGGAGAACCGGGAAATACCATCTCTGACTGGAGATTTTACAGTATCCTTCCCTGCCAAACCCACCAAGCCACACCCACAGAACTGGTAGTAAAAATTTTTGAATCCCACCACTGCATTATATGATTTATTTGGTCTCGGTTTAGTATCTATCAAAAATACATAACAAATATTAAGGAATTTACAAGTAGGATACTTGGCCATGATACTGTACATTCATGATCATTCTTTCAGTCTTGCTGACATATCACCTCATATCAATTAGAATTTTCAGGCTTAAATGCTACATAATTTTGAACATAACTGTTCAGTATTTGAAAAAAAAAGTGAGAAAGAATGAGAAAAAAGAATGCATACAAGAAAGCTGTCCTCTTATAGCTGTTATATTCACTCTTGCTACTTCTTTCTTTGTACAGTCAAAGAAGCAGTTAAGCACAAGTCCAGTCTTCACAAATATTTCAACCACTCACAGAGGTATCTTATAAGTAAACCATCTCTCTCATTTAACATTTCCCAAACACACAGTATATTTGCAGTCTTATAATTTCTCAATATTCTCATAGTGTTCAGATACTTTATTTTATTTTTCTCAGTTGTAAAGAATTTCTCACTTCAAGTCTACTCTTCAGGGATACTGCAGTCATCCCAATCCATCTCCAAAATGTTCCATCTAGCATTCCTTCTTCTCAATTTCATCTCAAATAATTTTTCACTTTTATTTTTAATGTCAATATACTTTGTTGGAGAGTTCTTCTTTGATCCTCTATGTTAAATGTGGGAAAAGTCCGACTACGGGAATTCTGTTCTTTTGGTAATCTTTAAGGGTGAGTTTTTGTCTCTCTAATTCCTTCCTTTCTATAACTGGTATCAGGCTCTTTAGGGTGTTCCACGATATAATGGACAGGTACGACCTGGAATCCACCTCCATCTTGCATGGCTGGCCTTCTATTTTGACTTGTATCTGCACCTTCCTTGTGTTGATTGCGCTCAAATGTCCAATGATTATTGTCTGGTGTGTTTCTTCCTTTCTGCTGGTTTCACTGAGCCGCTTATTTCTGTTTTCTTGGCTCCAACGGCTCCCTGTCTGTCTTTCTCTAGTTCTGGGGAGGGTGCTTCCTCTTCATCTAGGGCTGTAGCTATTTCTGTTCTGGCAGACTGTAGCTATGTGTCCCTGCCTTTCACAATGCCTGCACACAGTGTCGAGGAAACGGCACTCGGAACGTGGGTGGTCCCCTCCACACTCGGCACAGCGGAATTCAGTTGTCCTTTCTCTCCGGTCTCGTCTGCTTTTTTCAGACTGGAGCCTATTGATTTCTTCTTTCTCCTTGTCTGTTTCGGACAGGGATTTGATGTCCTCATGGTGTGTCGTGGTGGTGGGCTTTTGAGTTCCCTCTGTCTTCTTTTCTTGGGCTGTGCTAGGGTCTTNTCTTGTGTTGCTTTATTCTTTTGCTGCATGGTAGCTGCTGATTTCTGCGCTGCTTCTGCTGCGGTAGCTTCTGCGATAGCCTCGGTTACTGTGATTTTGGGTCTGGTCAATAATCGGTTCTGTAGAGTGAGATCTCTTGAGTCCGAGGACCAAGTGGTCCCTCAGGTCTCGTCCATATTGAGAAATTCACACGCTCCACCAATGTCTCTTAGAGGCACAATGAAATCTCCTATGCTCTCATCTTCCTTTTGGTCTCACTTGTAGAATTCGTGCCTCTTGATGAGGCTTGAGATGGCTGGCGCATAATGGGCTCGCAGCATTTTGTCCAAATCTGGCCACGCCATCTATTTCACATCTTGGGGTTTCGCCAATGCTTTGGCCTTCTTGAAAACTGTGGGTCCACAATGGGTTAGGAAAATGGCTCACTTTTGGTTTTCGGATATCCCTTGTAGATCATTGCTCACGAGGAACATGAGGAATCTGTCGATGTAAGAGTCTCAATCCTCCGTTGCTGGGTTGAACGGTGTGGGTGGCGAGTTGCTGCCGGCCACCTCGTCTTTGCTTGGTCTTGTTGCCACGTGCTCAACTGGTCTCCTTTGTCTCAGAATCCCACCTTCGTCCCCAGTGTTAAGTGTGGGAAAAGATCGACTCGAGACTAGTTAGACTTCAGCTCTTTTTATTTCTCTTGCTGGACTGATCTACTGCGGAGCTGCGGCAGATCTTTTTTATAGCGGCTGCTCGTGGCTTTTGGCCAATGACAGTTCTTCAGATCTCCTGCCAATGGGTGGGTCAATCCAATTGCAGTATTTCAAGTATGCAAATATCTAACAGCTAATATATACTTTGATTAGCAAGAATTCTTGGACTTAGAACAACTAGGAGTTATTTTTGCAGTATTAAAAAAAGGACTACATAATGTGCAATTTCTTTCATAAAAATTATAGAAGGAACTGTGATAGCAATAGCATTAGATTTATATACCATTTCACAGTGTTTTACATCCCTCTCTAAATGGTTTATAGAATCAGCATATTGCTCCAAGACTTCAGAAGTCTAAGTCAACATTGAACCAGGATCAAACTGCTGGTAGTGGACAGATTAACCAGCTATACTACATTCTAACCCCTGTGCCACCATGGCTCGTGGGTGATAGATACTGAATTTTGGAGATGAGGGAACTATACTGTCCTTCAGTTTATATGGCCAAAGCCAAAGAAAATGAGTGAAATGCATAACCTTCCTTAGGTCTTCTCTATCAGCCATTTCTTTAGCTCTGTTTTCACTTGTATGGTCTAAAAGAAGAGTGTGTAACATTTTCCAGCTTGAAGTCCATATTTGGTATCTTGATTTTATTTACAGGAAAAATGGGGACTAGGCCAAAAATTAATTTATTATTTATTTTATATGCAATTTAAAGTGACTGAATTTAATACGATTATTTCCATGAATGTTCCTGTTTCCATTACATTAACATTATTGAGAACCACGGTGGTGTGTGGTTAGAATACAGTACTGTGAGCTAAAGGCCCTGTCACATCGGCTGACGGATGCAAAAAGTATGTAAAAAGGACACAGCAGACGAGAAAATGTTCCATCCGTTGTTATCCGCTCTCAAAAGTGCCCCAAATTTGCATAACCAGAGCGGACAACAACGGAAAGAATGGACGGGGGGAGGATGTAGCGAGGATGTTAAGCGGATGATCAACAGAAGCCTAGTGGATGGAAGTGGATGACACATCCGCAGGGCTTCCGGGGGAGAACAGCGAAGCGGACGCGCAGTGGAAGGAGCGGATGCAAAGCGAATGCTGAACGGATACAGCGGATGCATCACGGATGCCTAGCGGACGCCTAGCGGATGCCTAGCGGATGCAAAGCGTTCACTGCGCATGCGGGGGATGCTATGCATCAGCCCCGCAGATATAAAAGGATGCAGCTCGCAAGCAGGTCACCATTCAGAGAAGAAACTGCTGCCAGACACAGCTCCAGCCAACAACCATGGGGAAGAAGAGAAAGCCTGTGCCTACTCCTGCCAGCCCTGGCAAGAAGGACAGGGCCACCATCCCACCCCCTGGCGCTGACTCTGTTTCTGCTGAGGCTTCTGCGGCTGATGCTGACTCTGCTGGTGCTCGGGGCTTCTGCTAGTGCTGCTCCTGGTGCTGGTGCTTCTGCTGGTGCTTACTCTGCTGGTGCTGCTCCTGGTGCTGGTGCTTCCACTGGTGCTTATTCTGCTGGTGCTGCTCCTGGTGCTGGTGCTTCTGCTGGTGCTTACTCTGCTGGTGCTGCTCCTGGTGCTGGTGCTTCTGCTGGTGATTACTCTGCTGGTGCTGCTCCTGGTCCTGCTGGTGCTGCTGTCCTGCTGGTGCTGCTTTTGCTGCTTTTGCTGCTGCTGTTGTTGCTGCTGGTGGTGGTGGTGGTGTGGTGGACCAGCCCCACAACCTCAAAGCCCTTCTGAATGAGGTCCAAAAGGCCCTGCCAGAGGGAGGAAGAGGCAATCGCACGATAGGGAGAGGAGACAGTACTCCATCAAAGAGGAACATGAGGATGAGGTGCCTGAATGGCTGAAGGAGAATGAGCACCTCTTGCAGAAGGGACACAGGCTCGATCGAGGACACAAGCGAAAGCAGGCGACTTCGAGAGAGAAGCAGAGAGCCTGGGCTACACTTCGGATGTCCTCCTCAGATGGTGGAAGCACATGCACACCTGGTACGGGAAGCTGCACCTCAAGAAGTCTGGCCAGGCCGCGGTCAAGCTCACCGACCGAGAAGACCTATGTGATGGCCAAGTTCAGCTTCTTGGAGGTAAGGTCCGCCACCGAGGAGCAGCCCCTCTCACAACCCTCTCTCTCAGGCAGCCCACAGAGAGCCAGTCCTCTTCTGGCCAAGAGTCAGCTCCTGTGTCCAGGCAGGTATCTGTGGAGCGCCCCACGATGGAGACCCCCCCGACAGCTGTACTCCCTGTGGCAGAGCACGTGTGAGGACCCCCTGATGCAGTTGGAGCAAGGAGAGGGCGCTGACACCAGAGACCGACCCACCCCACCCCCAGCTCCACCTCCACAGAAAGCAGGCAGAGAGGCAGACCGGAGGGGCAGAGCCACACTGTCCTGCTGGAGATCAGGACACCATCAAAAAGCAGTGTAGATCTCCTCTAGCTGGTACACACCAACATACCATCCCAAACCAAAAACCCTTCCTCACCTACGTCAACCAGACCCTCATGGACATGTCTGAATCCCAGTACCAGGTGATAAAGGAGAGGATCACAGGTCTTCTGCACAACCCTCCAGGCCCAGCTGAACCTGCTCTGACCCAGTCCAGGTCTGCTTTTCCACCCCAGGTGATGTCACAGACCTTCCAAGGCTTTCCACAGGCCCTCACCTACCAAGGCTACGGCTACCAGGAGTTTCCAGCAGCACAGGCAGCCTTCCCAGTCCAGACACAGGTACATCATACGCCACTGATGCCACCAATGCCACTGATGCCACCGACGCCACAGATGCCACCCACGCCACAGATGCCACCCACGCCTCACCTCACTCACCTGCAAACCAGACAGCCCCACAACTAACTCCCTTCCTCTACCCCACAGCCAAGCCCGGCCTCAGAACATCTGTCATCGGTCTTGGGACTGACACCCCATGTCATGGAGGAAGGGGATTTCAAACATCGCGGGACTGAGCCAGCTGTCTGAGAGCTTCCTCCACACACCATCCCCTGTTGTTCTCTCGGGGCCAGGCACCCCAATGGCGCCTCAGACCAGCACTCCAGCAGCAGCCACCTCCACAGCATCTGGACCCTATGGGCACGCCTCAGAGTGACTGAGAAGAGTGCCAGAGACTGGGTTGCTACCTGTTGACTTTATGTTTGCTTGGGACACTTTACTTGGGTCATTTTGTTTACAGTTTGTTATTAATAAAGTTTATCTTTGCTTCACACACTTGGTTCAGTTCTTTTAGTCAATAAAGTCTTGGTGGAAACTAAGCCTTTGCATGCTGTGGGGAATGGGTAAGGAATAGCAGTGGATGGGCAGGGATACCTGTGGGATGGGTAATAGCTGTGGGATGGATTAGGATAGCAGTGGATGGGCAGGGATACCTGTGGGATGGGTAATAGATAATGGGATGGGTAAGGATAGCAGTGGGATAAGATAAACCTCCAGTGCAAGCATAGTGGGACTGTATGGTCCACCCTCCCAGTGCCACACCTATGATCCTTTATTATCAATAACAATTTAATCATTCATCAACACATTTCAACATAAACACAACTCTTTATTAAATGCCCTGTTCATTGTAGGGCCACTCAACATACATGGCCCAATCTCATAGTATGATGAGACAGGCTGAAGGAAGCATCCATTAAGCATCTACCATCCTGTCTTGCCACTCCACTGCTCCAGCTGGGAGTTGCACCAGTGTTTCAGGAGGTTGCGCTGCTTCTTCCCTTCACGTGAAGCTCTGTTGGGGCCTTGCACATCCACAGTATCTATCAGGTTTCGCCCTTGCCTCCATTCAACAGGCTCCATGTCCCCATTGCCTTGTTGATGGTCCACAAGCCTGTTCTGCAACACTGGGTAGTGGGTGCACATGAGATTGTGCAAGATGCAGCAAGCTTCCTGATGTTCCTCACGGTCTCTGGGCGATGCTGCATGGTGGAGAGAAATACCTGGAACCTGTTGGCCAGGATGCCAAGCGTCTTCCCACCACTGTTCTTGCCCTGGACAGCCTGTAGTTGAAGATCCTCTCTTCATGGGTGAGGCATCTGGAAGTGTAGGGCTTCATGAGGTAGGTTCTGAGGGAGAAGGCGTCATACCCCACGATTAAGTAGGACACTTCTTGTGTGTTGTTGGGCAGGGGGTCTGGATCTGGGAAGCCCATGATGAGGTTGTGTTCCAGCCCCTCCTTGAGGTGGACTGGCGTTGTATACCTGGCCATCTGAAGCTGACCTGTTGCCTGAAGCATCGATGTACATGAACTTGTAGTCAGCATCGACCATGGTGAAGAGGATGATGCTGAAGAAGTCCTTGTAATTGTGATAAGAGGACCCTGAGTTGGCTGGAGCTTTGCAGGCCACGTGCTTCCCATCTATGCTCCAACGGTGTGGGGGAAGTTCCACTTCTGATACCACTGCTTTGCAACTTTCTTCCAGCCCTTCTTCAGTGGAGGGGCACTGGAGGGAGCTCCTCCAGGTATTCTTCGATGGTGGCCTGCACCACTCTCTGACCACAATGCTGATGGTGTTGTGTGGCACCCTCCAGGCGTACTGCATGTTCCTGTACGTGGTCCCGGAGGCCAGCTGGCGCAGAGTCAGTTCCACCTGAGCCCAGGTTCCAGGCTGGCCGGAAGTTGGTCTTTGCCTTGGTCAACCTGGGTCTCAGCCGCTCCACAACTTCATCAAATATGGCTGGCGGCATCCTCATGAAGTTCTGGAATGCACGAGGTTCTTCATTCTCAGCTCCACCATCAGCTTGTTATACAGTCCATACTCGGCTCTTCTCGCGTTCCATCTTCGGACCAGACACTTCTTGGACGCCTCCTTTTCTTCCCGTAGAACAGGTGAAAGAGCCTGAGAGGCTTCCACTGTTGTAGAACGATGGTGGCTACCAAAGGAGTGTACGACGATCCATGGTGGAGATGACTGGATGCTGTGGAAGAGCAAGAGCAAGATGGAGGCTGAAGAGGTCTGCACAGCAGGGCTGCTGGACTGAAAGTGAGATCCAGGTGATTTCTCCCCCTTTTTATAGGAATATAGGTTTTCCGCTATGGTGTCCTTTTGCATCCTCTAGCATCCTGCAGACATCCTAAATATCCGAGATATGTCCCCTCTGCGAACGTTTTTTCCGTTTTAATGCTTTGTAATCTGCTTTTATCCTTCTACGTCCGTGCTACTAACGCTGCGTGTTTGTTCCATGTCTGTTTCACTTCCTCCCTGTGTCCATTTCTGCTGAGCAGATGTTAGTTGTGCGAATGCACAGCGATGCCAGTGGATAGAAGCGGACGCCTAACGGATGACGACGGATGTATAACGGATGTTCCCCGTATGCGTCGCGGATGTATAATGGATGCGTTGGATACTTTATCCACTCAAAAGTTTTGTGCAGCTCAAAACTTTTTGAGTGGATGAAATCACAGTAGACGGATGCTGGACGGATAGAGAGTATGAAAAACGGATGCAGTGAGTACAGAATGGATGCATCGCATTAGCAAGTGTTTCCCTCCGTTTTACATCCTCTTTCCATCCGTTGGTGCTGTGTGACATGGGCTTAACTCTGCTCACAGCCAGGACTTCAGTCTTGACTGGCTTCCATCCTTCCAAGGTTGGTAAACGAGGACCCAGATTATTAAGGGCAACATGCTGTCTCTGAAAATTGCTGGGAAAACTCATAGAACTATCAAGCTCTATGAAATGGTATATAAGTCTATTGCTATTGTGATTATAATTCCAATGCAAGTTTTGATAGACTTTGTAAATCTCCATATGGGGCTAAATGTACCCTTTGAACTAGAAAGCTCATACTAGGTTAAATGTGTTAGCACCTTAAGTAAGTATAGAGAGTCTTCCTCAGCTTCTGTCAGCTGGTTCAATTTAGGTAAATTACATATTCCCCAGTTTCAGGAAAGCTACTGAATTATGCCATCCATCTGCCTTAAAAATCTCTGAGGATTCCTCCTGTACAATGTATCTGAGCTGTTATTTGTGCCCTGCATGCAGATGAGAAACAGATCCACTTGCAAAATCTCATTTTGCAATCAGAAATGAAGATTGTACTGAAAAAAGCCTACTTCATTTATAATTTACAATTATAAGATGGAAAAATTATGTGCTTCAATGCCATCAGCAGGCGCATTTATATTAACTTACATGAAACAAACCCTACAAGTAGCTTTTGAAATCCTGCAGATGGTTGGTACAAGAGCCATTTGGCAGAACAGGGAAGGTTTTTGTTTTTAAGCCCAGTCTACAGAAGACAGACTCTTCTAACTAGCAAAATAAGCACTTCAATTTTTCAAAACTTAGATTTAAAAAGGTGTGTGTGCATGCAGGTATAATAACCATACCCTGAACAGAAGGAGGAAATCATTAAAGTTTCCCCTTGAGCTAATTAAGTCCACAAATGATTCATATGCATACGGATTAAACTATAGAGATGTAAATGAATTATACTGTAGAACAGAAAATCATATATATTTACCCTGATGACTTGAGAAGGTCTTGCTGATTTCTTTCCAGAAGTCTTAAATGGGTTATCTGAAGTAAGTAAGGACAGTTTTTTAAAAAAGGACTCATTGCTGCTCTCTAAATTTGGTGGTTTCCTTACAAACATTTCATGTTTGTAATCATGTATCATCATGCACTGATGATATTCCCTAATTTGGGTAACAAAACATCTTCAAGAAAACAACTAAGCTCAGAGAACACAAAGAACCCCTCATTTCAAGCTACAAATATTCTCCTTTATCAATACATTTAAAAAAGATAAGTCCCAATTGTAGCAATCATTAGAAGCCACATCTTTAACTACCAAATAAACAATGGAGTTTGGTGTTCTAAACAAACCAAAATACCCAGTAAAATACAGAATAATATGTTTTCTCAAGTTGGCTAATTGTGGCCTTTGAGTCAACTATAATACATGTGGATTCCAGGTGGACTGCCTCAAGAAGTCCTTCCACTGTTCTTGGCAGTGTTTCTGGAAGTGGTTTGTTCTTGCCTTCTTCCTCGGGCTGAGAAAAAGTGACCAGTTGCTCTTTTGTGCCTAAAACGGAAATGGAAGAACCGACTTAATCTAAACAGATGACAAAATATGCAGAAAGGAATTCTCTTACTGATATAATACTGACATAATGCAAAATATTTTTATTATGTTTAAATTCTAAGTTACTCTTTTACCCAGAGAATGGATCCCATGATAGCACTGGCATTCAGAGATACTGAATGTCAACATCTGCTTTATCTGTTTCAGGAACCAAACATAGAATGTCACTACAGAGACAGCTCCTTCTTTCAAATGTTCATAATGTAATCCTATAGACAGAACATATAAAAGAGTTTCATTTTTTTAATCAGTAAGGTTTTAAAATTATTTTAGGCTGTAATATTATATCCTGACATGATGGCACTATACAGTAAATAGGTTGCTGGCACATCCCTTCATAAAATATAACACAATTCTACCTAGACAAAGCATTTTAGCAGAACATTTCTACTTTAGTTGCAATTTCCAGACTATCTTCAGGTCAAGGTACATAAATACCTAATACATCACACATTGCCAATATGAAGGTTAGTAGAGGGTGAATCATTATGGTTATGAATGTTTGAAGCCGACAATATATGGGATATTTCAAAATCTTAAGTATAACTGGGTAGGCCTCTCTACAGATTTATCTTTATTGTTGTTATTCAGTTGCTAAGTCATGGCCAACTCTTTGTGACTCCCTGGACCATAGTACACCAGGTCCCACTGTCACCCACAGTTTGCCCAAATTCATGTTCATTGCTTTGATAATACTATTTATATAATCCTCAGCTGTCCGCTTCTTTGTTTGCCCTCAATCTTTCCTACAGCAGGGTCTTTTCTAGTCCTATCTCCTCATTAGGTGACCAAAGTATTTCAGCTTTAGTAGAACAGTAAGACTCTTATTTCCTTTAGAATTGACACAGATTTATTCCTAGCTATTCTAATTTGAAGCCTTTTCTCAAGTTATCTAGAATAGGATTGACTGCTTATTTTGTAGGCATTTTTATCTGCTTTAAAACCTTTGAACAAACAGAAAAAAAGAGATTAAAAATGATATTTTTTAATTAAAAACACAATATGCTTCTGGAAAGAATGCAGCTATATAAGATACAGATACAATCCATTATACATCTAGAATACAGAGATACAAATCGTTGATCTAGTAATTTGTATCAGTTTGGAATCTGATCCAATGCAACTTATTTAAATCTAATGATATTTTCAATTAATTGTATTATAATTTGTTCCAGAACTCCTTCTTATGACCTTTATTGGTTAACGAGACCTTTTTCCCCCATACATACCTGCTCATATTTATAAACTTGTCTTGGTTACCTCTCTAGGGATAAATTATAAGAGCAATATGAAAATGAAAATTGAAAATAAAATTTACAAGAAAATTAGAATATTAAATAATGCCATGACTTGAAATTGGCTGCAGTTGTACAAACTTGGGGTTTATGTGCTCACAACCATTACTCAGACTACAATTTTGAAATGTCAGTTGCTCAATGATTTATAGCAATAAAGGATAGAAAGGAAAACCTGCCTCCTACTTCAGGTTTGTTTCCTATTATGCCAGTTTTATATGTAGATGATATTATTATATATTTGAAATATAAAAGAGAAATGAATGTACACATGAATCTATGAAAACAAACTATGCCAGCATCCAGGGAAATGAAATTAATCCATATGTTTTTATGACAAACATAATTCCAAACATATTAATATTTCTAGATGCTGGCAATTTAAGCTGGAGTTAAAAATAAGCTTAACAAAATCCAAATTTTCCAGTAAATGTTCAAAGATCAATTCTTTGGTGTTAGAAGTTTATGAAAATAGCAGATGACTATTGTTCCAGAAATATGTATTAGGCCAAGATATTCATAGGAGCATGGAATGCAGCAAATTTGGTTTTTTCTCTGGATTGTTTTAGCAAACCAGGCTAAAAGAAAGTTTTCAGTTTTATCTCTCATCAAATTCTTCTCAAAAATGTTTTGCATTTTATTCTTACCTTTTGCTTTCTTTCATGTAGCTTGTGCAATTGAATTTCTATCTGAAATTCAAGATTTTGTAGGCAAGATACTTTAATTCATTGTTTCATTTGTTTATTGTGTTCATATTTATCAACTTTGAGTTTTTCAAAATTTACAGTAGTAGCATTTCAGGTTTCAAGCAAAAAGCAACTATAATGTATGATATACCCGGGAAGAACATCAAATATTTTATCATGGATGCCAGCAATGTGACTAGATTTTCCTAACTTTTCTTATTGGAATGCTTAAAGATGTTTGAGAAAACTTTGAAATGTTGGACAACAACATAAAAGTATCTGAAGAATATTTTAACATAAATAATAGCAATTGCATTAGCTTTAAACTGGAATAATGGGTTATAACTTTGAAAGTTTTATGCTTCCTTTTTGCACGAAACAGTGCTTATTCTGAGAACTCCTGCCATGGCATTCCAATTTCACTAGCTTGGACATGTTTCCATCACTCTTTGCAGAATCAAAGCCAATGATCAAAAGTAAGTTGAGGTACGAAAAGGCCTACTCTGTTAAAATCAACTGATTTAGCCTATAATATTACGTATTTGCTATTGAAAGTAAATATTTTTCAGATTTTCAGATTTTATTTTTTCCCCTGAAAGAGATTGGCCAATGAAGCTAAACTTCCAAAGCAGAAGTTTTTAAAAATGTGAATTTCCATAAAGGGCTTTGAAAGGATCTCATTGGGTTTCCTATATTTTCTTTTGGGAAGCTGAAGAAGTTCAGTTATGAATCGATATCATGAATACCCAGATACTCAGCTTTAAGGCTAGGTCACACTGGCCGACGGATGCAAAACGTATGCAAAAAGGACACAGCGGACGAGCAAAATTTCGGGGTTGGGCTCCATCTGTTGTTATCCGCTCTCAAAAGTGGTGAAAATTTGCATAAACAGAAGAGAAAAACAACGGAAAGGAATGGACAGGGGGTAGGTACTAGTGGAGATGGTAAGCGGATGTTCATAGGAAAGCCTAGGGGATTGGAAGCGGATGGAAGGGGGATGGTGTCATCCACAGGGCTTTCTGGGGGAGAATAGCGAAAGCCAGCGTGTTAGCGGAAGGAGCGGATGCGTAGCGGATGACGCGGATGAAAATCACGGACACCTTATAGGATGCATATCGGGATGCATAGCAGATGCCTAGCGGATGCGTAGCGGATGCAAAAGCATTTTCCACTGCGCATGCGGGAGGATGAATTGCATCAACTCCGCGATATAAAAGGAGCAGTTTCGCAAGCAGTTAGCATTCAGAGGAAAGACCTGCTGCCAGAACATCTTGAAAGAACACCATAGTTCATTCAGTCAGGGAAGAAGAGGAAGCCTGTGTGCTACTCCTGCAGCCCTGACAAGAAGGACAGAACCACCATCCACCCCTTGGTGCTGACTTGAAAGCTGCTGGGTGCTTTGCTTCTGCTTGCTGGTTGCTGCTGGTGCTGCTGCTGAGATGCTGCTGGTGTTGCTGCTGGTGGTGGCTTCTTCCTGGCTGGTGCTGCTGGTGCTTGCTGGTGCTGTTGCTGGTGCTGGTGCTGCTGGTTGTTGCTGCTGGTGGTGCTTCTCCTGCTGCTGGTGGTGCTACTGCTGGTGCTGCTGCTACTGCTACTGCTGCTGCTGTGGTGGGACTAGCCCCAAGGCCCTCAAAGCCCTGCTGCTGAAGGCCCTGAAGCCCCTGCCAGAGGAAAGGAAGAGGCAAGGCAAGGAGAAGGAGAGAGAAACAGTAGTGCATTTTCGGAGGACCATGAGGAGGAGTGCTGGAATGTCAGAGGGAGAATTGAGTACTTCTGGAGAAAGTGGGCCAACAGACTCTATGCAACACCAATGAGGTAGCAGGCAGCTTTGGAGAGAAAGGCAGAGAGCCGGACTACACTCAGACCTACTCCTTGGATGGTGAAGCACAATGCACACCTGGTATGGTAAGCTGCACCTGAAGAAAGTCTGGCCAGGCCGCTGTCAAGCTCACTGACCGGGAGATGTACGTCCATGGCGAAGTGCAGCTTCCTGGGAGGGTGAGGTCCACCCACAGGAGCAAGCCCCTCTGTCAAACCCTCTCCCACGACAGCCCACAGACAGCCAGTCCTCTTCCCAGCCAGGAGTCAGCTTCCGTGTCCAGCCAGGTGTCTCTTTGGAGGCCCACGACAGACCCGCCCCCAACAGCTGCACTTCCCCATGCCAGAGGACATGGAGGATCCCCTGTCTCAAATGGAGCAAGAAGAAGCAGCAGCCAGAGACCAACCCACCCCCACCCCAGCTCCACCTCCACAGGAAAGGGCAGCAGAAGGCAGACTGGAGGGCCAGAGCCACACACTGTCCTCTTGGGAGATCCAGGGACACAATCAAAACCAGCACAGATCTTCTCTCTCCAGCTGGTTCCACAGTGACATACCATTCTCGAACCGCAAGCCCTTATCATGTATGTGAGCCCAGACCTCATGGACCTGCCCGAGGCCCAGTACCAGATCATGAAGGAGAAGATAAACAACACTGCTGCACCACCCTCCAGGCACAGCTGAACCTGCTCCAACCCACTCCAGGGACTGCTCTCTCCACCCCAGGCGATGTCACAGTTCCTTCCACAGCTTTCAACAAGCCCCCTCACCTTACCAAGGCTATGAAGTACCAGGACTTCTCACAGCAGAGGCAGGCCCTTCCAGCCCATCCTGATGTCACTGGCATTGTATACCGTGGATATCTGAAGCTGGACCCGTTGCCTGAAGTATCGATGTACATGAACTTGTAGTCAGCATCAACCATGGCAAAGAGGATGATACTGAAGAAGCCCCTTGATAGTTGTGATAAGAGGACCCTGAGTTGGTGGAGCTTTTGCAGGTCACGTGGCTTTCCCATCTTATGGCCCAACGGTGTGAGGAAAGGTTCTACCTCTGATACCACTGTTCTGCAAACTTTCCTCCAGCCTTCTTTCAGTGGTGGGCACTGGGGGGAGCTTCTTCCATGTATCTTCGAGTGTGCCTGCACCACTTCTCTGACCCACTTTGCTGATTGCTGTTGTGGTGGCACCTCCCACACATACTGCATATTTCTTGTCTGCGGTTTCCAGAAGCCAAGGTGTGGCAGAAAATCAGTGCCACCTTCAGTCCAGGGTCCAGGCTGGGACGGAAAGTTGGTGCTCGGCTTGGTCCAATCTGGGTCTCAGACGCTCAACAATTGTTCGTCAAAACATGGCTGGTGGGCTATCTCATGAACTGCTGGAATGCAACGAGTGTCTTCATTCCTCACCTTCACATCAGCTTGTTATTCATACAGTCCAAACCCCACTCTTTCTCCCCATCCACGTCGGGACCCAGACAGCTCTGGGATGTTCCTTCCTTCTCCTTGCATAGAAAAGGTGAAAACAGTCTGAACAGGGCTTAGTTCTGGTGTTGAATGATCACAAGCTACCCATAAGGAGTGTGTGAGATGGTGGTGGAGATCAATGGGATGATGTATGGAAGAGCCAAGACCAAGGGTGGAAGAGGTCTGTACACCCACGGCTGCTGGACTCATACTGAGGATCCAGGTGATTTCCTCCCCCTTTTTATAGGAAATATCGTTTTCCGCTAGGTGTTCCTTCCACATATTCTAGGCATACTCCAGACATCCTAAAATATCTGAGATATGTCCCATATTACAAACGTTTTTTGTCCGTTTTAATGCTTTATATACGAGATGCAATCCGCTTACATCCTTTTCTATTTTCTGCTGCTAACGCTGTGTGGATGTTTCATGACGCTTTCGCTTCCTCCTCTTTCCATTTTCAAGCATGTGAGTTGCGAGGATGTCCAGAGGATGCCCAGAGGATACAGAAGGGTGTGTAACGGATGACAACAGACGTGAGAAACGTTTTGTTGGCCCGTTTTGTGTCATGGATGTAGCATCGTATGCGGCGGAAGTTTCATTCCACTTCAAGTTCATCCACTCAAAAAGTTTTGTGCAGCTCAAAACTTTTTGAGCGGATGAAATAGCAGTAGATGGATGTTTGAGCATATGAAACACATACGCAGTGAGTACACAGTGGATGCATTGCATTTTCCAATGGATGGCAAGCTTTTTTGTCCGTTTTACATCCTCTTTGCATCCGTTAGTGCAGTGGAACATGGGCTTTACCTCTTTCTTGCATTCTTCAGCTGAGCTTTGTTCTGTGAATGGAATGATTATGCCTATTATGGTCTGTTGAATTATTTTGAACTGAATATATAGGACAAAAAATGACATAGCACAAAGTTTTTCACAAGTTGTTCTACCAATGGAACAAATATTCCACTACTATCATTTAAGCAATTTCTTCTAACATGCCAAAGTGTTCATTTTTTTAATATGCAGTAAACAATGGTGTATTAGGATTTATCAAATGGAATTTATACACAGGTTTTGCCAAAATAAACATTTTTCCTTCACATATTAAAATGTTCGCTACAAATGCATAGTGTAAAAATTAGAGGACATTCACTTATTATTTGTGAAACAGGAGCAAGTTTAAAATCTAGGCTGCAGGTCCTGCTAAATGTTTTGATTATACTGAATTGACAGCCTTGTATGGCCCTTCATATAAACTAAGGGTGTTGGTATGTTCATTATATTCCAAGGCATCAAAGTATGAAGGAGCTATTTAATATAAATTAACTTAGAGAAAAGTCTAACATAGAGGCAGGAGGTAATGCTCTCCAAATGGCAATAATAAGGATTGTGGAAAAATAAAAAATCTAGAAAATAATACTAAGTTATCTGTTCTTGCAAAATTTTTAATTAAAAGCTTTTTGCTATGCATTTTGATATCCTAGTAAACAGAATGTCCTCAGATACTGTGAATTAAAAAGAGCAAAGTTCCAATAAAACCATGACCAGATACATTCTTTTCTTTCACCACACAATTCTCCTTCATAGAGAAATGCTGTTATGGATTCCTTTTTTATGTTTGAAAATTCCTGATAGATAAATTTATTCAAAGAATGTAATGGCAGGATAATTGTTTTATTGACTGTGCCTTATTTCTCCATGTTGTTTCCGGAAAAATTTGCTGGCTGCAAATATAGTTTATTTTAATCCTTTTTTTAACTAACCAAAGCCCTAAATGAGAATAGGAACATACAAAAATCTGCCTCAAGCCATTCCTTCCTCTCACATATTTTTGTGTTATTATCCCCATTTCCCCCAAAAGCCCACGCTACAGGGCAAAAGTGAGCAGCATTGGGAGGCATGAAGTTCTGGAACATATCTTTCCCTCCCTTTAGCTGCGGCTTTGATCAAGCAAGGCTGTTTATTCATATCATCTTGGAGTGTCACAGGATCAGAGAGCTGTAACCTTCTACTCAGAAAAGTGGTTCTTCTCACCACTGACAAGAAGTTAATTCTGGTTTTCTTCAATCACTATTTTGACATACTTGCATATTTAGCTTAGGACAGATTTCACACCGTCCTATTTTCTACTCAGATTTTAAATATTACGATAATGTCTGCCCAATAAAATTGTCCATTGAATTTGAATTTGCTAGTTTTTGCATTTTTCAAACTCAGTTATGCTCAACTATTTTAATTATGCAAATAATTCCCTCTACATCTAATAAAATCAACTCCATATGGTGGAAAATGTCTAAGAAAATGTTTATCAAATCATTGAATGTTGTGCTTATACAGACCTGCCTTTCACAAAGGCCATATTTCCTAAAAAGTACAGGATTTGAACTTCAATACTTCAGGAAGACACTGGATTAAAGAGAGTTGGAATATGATCTTGGACAAAACTAAAGTTGTTTGGGGCAACCATAAACAATGTAGACTGAATTTTCCAATTCATGATCTCTACAATTGATAATTAGAAGAAAGGAACAGATGTATTTAAGATTAAAAACTAATTTAAAAGAACTAGATAAGTTTCAACGATAACAGACTACAGCTACAGGGTAGCTGTACTGAAGTAAAGAAAGTAAAGAAAAAGGTTAGAAGTGAATACATCAAGAAAGTGAAGGAAATCTTAAAGTCCAAAGTCAGTGGAAGAAATACTATTAAGGCAATTAATACCTAGATAATTTCAGCTGGAATAGTGGACTAGACCAAAAGAACTAAAAGCTCTAACTAAAAAAAATAATAACAATGAATCATGCCCTTCATCCACGCAGTGATGTTGACAGAATCTACTTGCTAAGGCAGGCAGGTGGATGTGAAATGTTGCAAGTATATTAAATGATTGAAGAAGAAAAAAGAGCATTGAACAAGTATATGAAGGACAATGAAGAAGATGAGCTGATTCTTACTGTACTAGGACCGCTTACTGAATACTGGGGAGACCAAACTGAAAAAACATGGAAAGAAAAGTATTAAATGGCTAGTTCAGTAAAAACAATAGCAGGCAAAGCAGATTTTAACAAGACCAGGCAATGGCTAAGAACATGAAAGTTAAAGAAAGAGACTGAGGGACTGTTTCTGATTGCACAAGACCAAGTCTTAAAAATAAATAAATACAAAGTCAAAATATAGAGCCAGCAAGCGCTGTCTCTACAAAGAAGCTAAAGAGCCAGTGGACTACCTGGATAGCTGCTGAAGGAAGATGATGCTGAAACAGTTTTATGTAGTGGTTAAGGCACCAAGCAAAAAAATGGGACACAGTGATTTGAAGACTGGCTTTAGCCATGAAAGCCAGCAGGGTGACTTTTGGCCAGTCATTCTCTCTCAGCCCAATCCACTTCACACAGTTATTGTTATGAGAAAAATAGGTGGAGAAAGGTGTGTTGGATATGTTCACTGCCTTCAGTTATTTATAAAAAAAATAATAAAGATTGAATAAAAACAAAAAACAAACAAATATGCTCTACTTTAGGGCACATGTCAAGTGACAAACCGGGACTAAAAATGGTTAATTCCAATCCTTCAAATAGGGAATTAATAAGATTTTATTATTAAACTAATACAATAGAATAGAATTTTTTATTGGCCAAGTGTGATTAGACACACAAAGATTTTTTTCTTGGTGCATATGCGTTCAGTGCATATAAAAAAGATACATTCATCAAGAGTCAAGAATCATAAGGTACAACACTTAATAATAGTCATACGGTACAATAAGCAATCAAATCATACAAGGAAACAATCAATATAAATTGTGAGGATACAAGCAGCAAAGTTACAGTCATACAGCCACAAGTGGAAGGGGATGGGTGATAAGAAGTGATGAAAAGATTAACAGTAATAGTAGAGCAGACTTTGTAAATAGTTGAACAATGTTGAGGGAATTATTTGTTTAGCAGAGTGATGGCATTCGGGGAAAAACTGTCCTTGTGTCTAGTTGCTCTTGTGTGCAATGCTCTATCGTGTCATTTTGAAGGTAGGAGTTGAAACAGTTTATGTTTATGTGAGGGGTCTGTAAATATTTTCACAGCCCTCTTTTTGACTCGTGCAGTATACAGATCCTCAATTGAAGGAAGGTTGGTAGTAATTGTTTTTTCTGCAATCCTGATTATTCTCTGAAGTCTGTGTCTGTCCTGTTGGGTTGCAGAACCAAACCAGAATTCTATTACAAGAATTCTAGCATGGACTCTTATTTGAGAAATGTTTATGTAGCAAGTTAGAGTAGTGTTGTGTCATGGGGAAAAGAGAGATGCGAGACCAGTGTTACTTTCAGCTCTTTATTTGGTTCCTGGAATCAGTGTGACTGCGGAGCCGCAGCAGCCTCTTTTATAGCGGCTGCTCACGGCTCGCGGCCAATGATGGCTCCTTGAATCTCCCGTCGCTCAGGCGGACCAAACACAGGGCAGCAATTGTGGACCAATCACTGTAGCTTGAAGAACCAATCACAGTTTAGTATTTGTGGACCAATCAGGAAGTGGTATTACAAGTATGCTAATATAGAACACCCCTCCCCACTTGGTTTAGTACAACCTACATTACGTAGTCACATAAGTAGGTGGGGCTTTTATGGTGTCTACTTGACCTGTGCAGCTCAGTTTCATTGTTGTCTTTGGCCGGCTTCATGTTGGTTTTCTGCTGCCTGTTCCTCTCTACCAAAGTCATATCCAGGTAAGTACTTGTGGTTTCTTTCTGGGGCTACTGGGGCTGTTGGTTGGCGGGTTGTTGTTAGGGTTTGTTGCGTTATTTCTTGTGCTAGTGGAGGGTCTCCCCCTCCCCTCTTATTCATGTTTGAGGGGTCTCCCCCCTCTCTGGTTTGGCTATTATTATTATTATTTAATGTTTGCTGTGGTTCTGATGTGTGTGTGTGTTATTTTTCTTCGCACCGGGTTTGTTAGTGTTTCTTTCTTGTGTTCGTGATTTCAGTTGATCTATGTGTCTCCTCCAGCTTCTTCCGTCCTTTGTTTCTAGTCTGTATGACCGGGGTTCTGTTACTTGGGTTATTGTTGCTAGTATCCAAAGTGGGTGCCCTGTGAGATTTTTTGCAAAGACCAAGTCCCTTGTTCTGAATGTGCGGTGCTTACTAGAGGAGTCTGCTGGTTTTTCAGGGCTGTAAGTGAGGTGTAATCTATCTAGGTGTGATCTTAATTTTCTGCCCATCAATAGTTCTGCTGGGCTTTTATTCGTTGTGGTATTAGGTGTGATGTGTTGTATAGTT
>BHFT01048081.1:0-12863 GCA_004320025.1 Laticauda laticaudata | reverse complement strand
ACGGATGGAACATTTTCTCATCCGCTGTGTCCTTTTTACAAACATTTTGCATCCGTTGGCCAATGTGACAGGCCCTTAAACTAGTAGCCAACTAGGATGCAGGTAGATATTAACCCATTTTTAATCTTGCTTTGTTACCTAATGGAAGTGCCAAAGCTTTTTTCTCCTGCAATGTTACACAGCAAAACATAATTTTGAAAACCTACTTCGGAGGTTATCCAGTTCAAACTCTGCTTCATGCAGGATCTGCTAAAGCATTATGGAAATATGGAGTCCTGAGTCTATTTAAAGAAATTTAAGAAAGGTGAAGATACCATTTCTGAAGCTAACAAGTTTCATTGGTTCATGACACTTACCACTCAGAAATTCCTTCTACTGTCTAATCTGATTCTATTTTTTTCTACTTTCAATCCACTGGGTCAGGTCCAATTCTGAGGCAAGGGAGAATATAAAATTATCTGCTACAATATCTTACCTGTCAATGACTACTTCAGCTTCAACCACAACAATATAAGAGCACACAATAGATACAAACTTAAGGTAAACCGCTCCAAACTAGACTGCAGAAAATATGACTTCAGCAACGGAGTTGTCAATGCCTGGAATGCACTACCTGACTCTTTGATTTCTTCCCCAAGCCCCCAAAACTTTAACCTTAGACTGCCTACTGTTGACCTCACCCCATTCCTAAGAGGTCTGTAAGGAATGTGCATAAGTGCACCAATCTGCCTACCGTCCCTGTCCTAATGTCTTATTTTATTCATACTCATTTCATGTAATCATAATCATGTTCTAATTATATCTGTAATCTAACACATGCTTGACAAATACACATTATTGTTATTATTATAGTTGTTGTTGTTGTTGTTGTTATTAGTCTGTTCTATTCTCTGTATGACAAACTTTGCATAGCCTAAGACTTCTGTCACATCTCTTCAACGTCCTACTGTCTTCCCCACTGATTTTCTCAATGTAAGCTTCCTACAAGTGAAGAAAACCGGAAGCCTGCACGATTCTAGGGAGGCAAGGCAGGCAGGCAGAAAGGAATGAAGGAAGGATGGAAAGCCCACTTCCCACAAGGAAATTCAATGCAAAAATTGGCAGGAATTAGGAAATCACTCCCACTCTCACTACTTTTTTGCCAACTTGTGATCATTCCATTCCATTCCTTTTCTTTTTTTTTTTAGGTGAGGAACTATCTCTGAAATGATGACCCAACATGGCATGGGTTGTCTAGTAACCTATAATTATTTCAGCAGAGNTATTTCAGCAGAGACCACTTCATTCTTTTTTTTTTTTTACAATACCAAACATCAAATGAGGCATGGTCTTTTTTACTTATCATGATAAAATATATTCTGTTAAGAATAGATCCATTGTTGAAATTTGTCTGCCGGAACTATGGAGGTTTGTTTTTATTTAGCCTGATCCTCTACCACAGAACCTCCTCCAGATTTCCATTGCCGTTGGTGTCATAGCAGATGGTCCTCTACTGACTCATGCCTTCATTCAGTTCTTAATTTTTCCATTCAAGCACCCAGGCAATCCTAAAATCCATTTAATTGCTGCTCTGACATATTTCTTATTAGATTCTTTGCAAAATAAATATGATTTTATACTAGCTTTAGCTTTCAGAAAAGCCCAAGAGCACTGCAACTTGATGAAGGTGCTAAGAATGCACAGATGGAATTCATTTCATTTTCTATGGAAATATAGTTCCCAGGATGTTCTGCAAAAAAGGAATAGGACTGTCCAGCCAGTTTACGTACATCTTACTTATTTTGATTTATTTATCAAATTTATATAACCACTGCATGTGGCCTTTGCAGAAAATTCAGTCAGAACCATTAAAAGCTATTAAAACAATGAAAAATTATATATAAATGAAACCACGGAAAAATGCACTTAAAATCCTCCATACAGCATAACCATGGGAACCCCAAGCTGCTGACAGAATCATGTTTTGCAACTTTTCTGGAAATTCTATAGGATTGGGGTTAATCTCAAAGACATCACACTGTCCAAAGGTTGTTGTTGTTTTTTAAATAATTTGCAATCTATTAAAACAGATTATCTGAAGGAAATATGAGCGAGGTAGGATCAAGGAATCCAAGGACCCATTTCCTTATTAATGCAACATCCCAACTGAATTTGTGGCAAATCCTTTTGAGAAAAACAAACATGGACAAACATGAACCCCAGGAGAACATTGCCAAGCAGAAATGTTGGCAGTTTCACTGATGAGTTTGACAAATGCTAATTAAAGTAGAGAGTGTTGAAATAGCACAAATATTTAGCTGAATTTACCATATAATAACAGACTGTTTTATATTCAAGGAAGGAAATTACTGTCCCCTCAAAGTGCAAATGAAACTATTGGTAGACTTTGACTTAAAACCAGAGGGAGTCCAAAATTTCAGTTGCTAAGCAAGGCAGTTGTTAAATGAGCTTTGCCCCATTTTAGGATTTTTGCCACAGTTGTTAAGCAATTATTAAGTGAATTGTGCAGTCATTAAGTGAATCTGGCTTCCCTCATTGACTTTGCTTGTTAGACACTGGCTGGGAAGGTTACAAGTAGTGATCACAGGACAGTGCAACAATCATAAATACATGCCAGTTGTCAAGTGCCGATATTTTGATCACATGACCATAGGCTGCTACAATGGTTGTAAGTTGTAAAATGGTCATAAGTCATTTTTTTTAGCAATGTTATAACTTCAAATGGTCACTAAATGAATGGTTGTAAGTCAAAGACTACCTGTCAACTCTGAAGCGAACCTGGCTGAAACCATCTTGTGCTGCCTCGTAGTTGCCACGATGCCTGAGAGAGGCAAGGGAAGGGGGAAGTAGATAATCCAGATAACAGTCAAAAAAAAAAGTTTTCCTGTGGGAACCAAGGTTATCATGACATGGCTTGTGAAGGAAGAGAGGAGCCCACCAGCTGTGTTCATTGGACAATATGACTGTTGACACATGGGGAGGGGGATTTTTTCACTCTTTTAATTAGATGAAATCTTTCAAGTTTTTCCCCACTTGTGCTGATATGATGTATCCAATAAACATGTTCTTAAAGAAATCTACCTGCCTCTGAGTTCTGCTTTCAATGGATACATTACTCAGAATGCTGACACTTCCTGTATCATCCTTCCTGATATCATCCTTCCTGAACAATCACTTCCTGATTGTTGGAACTAACATTGGGTAGGACTAAAGAGGTGGAAACTTAATACTTGGAGGACCAGATGTCTTTGTTTGGCTTTGTCCTAAATTTATTTCTTTTTCATTTTTTTTATTATAAGATGCAAAGAGAGAAAAGAAAAAAAAAACCCTGAAAATATACGTCTATAATATATTAAACACAACTATTTGAGTGCATGCTATACAAATGCATCGTTAATATTTCACTCAAGAAAACTGGGAACATAAACATATAAGAAAATATATGAACTCACATTTCCATAAATAGTTTGTCAAACAGAATTCTCATTGGTAAATTGCCTAAATAAAAATAGGTTCTTCAAATCAATGACCAATCAATATTAATAATGTTTTCTGTCTTGAAATACCAATTTTATTACAATAATAAAAGAATGTAACACTCATTTCTGCAGCTGTTATTTTGGTTTTCATATTATTGACATACACTGTATGTCTTTTACACTGTAAAGGAACAAAAATATCTATAAAAATCAAGAAAACTTCCCGGATAAAGTGCAGCATATGTTTATTTGGAAGCACTACAACAATAACCACACTTTATGAACCAATGTTACATTTTTAAGCACCATATCAGCAACAAATAACTGAATACATCAACCACTTCCTAAAATGGTTGCACACGGTTCCAATAAGATGCAGAGTATTTCTTACGAAACATATTTTTCAATTTATAGCAATGTAGCATATAGATGCCAAAAATTTCCAGAGAAACTCATGTATGAAGTATTGCAATCCCTTAATTCATATTTTTCTTTATCCTTCATCACCAAATATATATTCTATAAAAATAAATACATTATCTTAGTTTTTTTTTTTAAGTTAAAATAGCAGTGCCACACAAAGTTCTGAAGGATGTTGAACTGCCAGCCCATACCTGGAATGGAATTGATAACAAAAGATTAATAGACGTTGTCAGCTTGCCAAAAACAACAGATTAAAAAGGTAAATAGTGGGAGGAAATTTTTTTAAAGGGATTGGGAAGTGAAAAATAACAAAAACTTTACATTAGGCAGAAGAACATAACAAAAGTCCCAGGTGAACT
Source organism: Laticauda laticaudata (assembly GCA_004320025.1). Lineage (NCBI taxonomy): Eukaryota > Metazoa > Chordata > Lepidosauria > Squamata > Elapidae > Laticauda > Laticauda laticaudata. Next base: position 8,602 of record BHFT01048081.1, on the reverse strand, counting down.
CTGGAAGGCAAAGGGCCATGTGGCCAAAATGGCAGACATGAGGGGGAATTAGACAGGTAAGGGATGTTGGTGGCTGCATCCTTACCAAGGTTCAGGGATGAGAAGGAACAAGCCCAGAATGGCTTGACCTGGGGTCTGTACTCATGTAATAACCCACCATTTTTGGTTAACAGATAACCGATAATCAGAGTTGGAAGGGACCTTGTAGGTAATCTAGTCCAACCCCACCCACCCAAGTGGGAGACTCTACACCATTTCTGACAAATGGCAGTCCAATCTCTTCTTGAAAGTCTCATGTGATGAATCTCCCACAACTTCCGATGACAAGCTGTTCCATTGGTGGATTCTTCTCACTGTCAGAGAGTTTCTCCTTATTTCCAGGTTAAATCTCTCCTTGTTCAGTTTCCATCCATTATTCCTTTTCTGGCCTACAGGTGCTTAGAAAAAAGCTTGACCCCTTCCTCTCTTGTGGCAGCCCCTCAAATATTGGAAGACTGCTATCATGTCTCCCCTGGTCCTTCTCTTCACTAGACTAGCCATGTCCAGTTCCTGTAACGGTTCTTCATATGTTTTAGTCTCCAGGCCCCGCGAATCATCCTGATTGCTCTTCTCTGTACTCTTTTCTAGGGTCTCAACATCTTTTTATAATGTGGTGACCAAAATTGAATACAGTACTCTAGGTGGTGGTCTTACTAAGGCTTTATAGAGTGCCATTAGTATTCTCACTTGATTCTCAATTGTATCCCTCTGTTAAATGCAATTTAGACTGTATTAGCTTTTTTGTGGCTGCTGCTGCGCACACTGCCGGCTCATTTTAGTGGTTGTCCACTAAAACTCCAAAGGGTCCCTCTCACAGTTACTGCTAACTGAGCTGGTTTCACCCAGTCTATATGATGTACTTTTGGTTTTTCTTGCCTAAGTGTAGGACTTTACTTTTCTCTACATTGAATTTCATTTTGTTAGATACGGCCCAGTGCTCTAGTCTGTCAAGATCCATCTTGAGCCTATCTTCTTGGGTGTTAGCTATTCCTGCCAGCTCAGTATCATCTGCGAATGTGGTAAGTTCCCCTTCTATTCCCTCATCTATGTTGTTAATGAAGATATTGAAGAGTACTCAGCCTAAGATAGAACCTTGTGGCACCCCACTGCTTACGACCCATTAAGGACTACAGTTAAGAACAGCAATGACTGGGATTGCCATTGCTAAGCAATGTAGCCACAACTGCATTACTGAGTGATGGTAATTCCAAACCCTAGTGTAGTCATATGTCAAGGATTCCCTGTAAGCTATTTCTACATTTCTATTTCTTGATAATTAAGGACATCTGGACTTTGGGCTAAATAGCTTTCCCCAACTTGTTCTACTCTATGTTGAATGAATAATATTATTGATAGCTAATTAGTCAATAGTTGCATTGGTTAGGAAAGATGAGATTTGTATTCCAATGTATTCAGAGAATATAAGATTGGGAGAAACAGAATAATGCTTAAAAGGGACAAGGTTTAATTATCAAATCTGAAGATACTGCCTTGAAACCCTAAACTTTAAAATTTATAATACTCTCCTTGAATGTTCATTTAGTATTAGTAAACCTGTCTTCCAGTCTATATCAAATGGTGCCAAATTTAAAATGAAATACAATATACACATTATAAGAATAAGTTTAATGTGGTAGTTAAAGGAACTGGACTAGAAATTAGAAGCCTATAATTCTGCTTTAGGAATGAAATCCAGCTGAGTGACTTGGACCAGTTATTCCACTTTTAACTAGGAAGAAGATAATGGCAAACCACATCTGAAAAGATTGCAGAGAAGAAAACTACAGGGACTTAGCTATGTAGCTGCCATGAATCAAAACTAACACAAAAGTGTCTTTCTCTGTGTGCAGATCCAAAATATACATTAGAACAAACTTCAGAACTGCTTATCTACTTTAAAAAGCCAGATTCATAGTAGAATCCATCATGTCATCATAATGATTATACGAGAGTCAGCTTGATCTAAACTAGATATAAGGCACAAGACTAAAAACCAAAAAACCATGAGTTCTAATCCTGCTTTAGCCATGAAAGCCAACTGGGTGGTTTTGAGCCAGTCTCTCTCAGCCCAATTTACCCCACAAGTTAGTTGTGGGGAAAATAGGAAGAAGAAGGAGTATCAGATATGTTTACCAGTTTGAGTTGTTTATAAAAATAGTAAAGGCAGGAAATAAAATAAAATTATATTAGATGTTCAAAGCCAGGCCAGTTGGAGGACTTAGATGATGAGGTAATGATGACCGTGGCTTTGTCCTCAGCCACACAAAATTGTCACCATTTCTATTCCTTTTGTTTTAATTCCCATAATAAGGCAAATACTGACCACTGATGCTAGCACTCAGAGTGTAATCACTGAATCATGTCCTTAGCCTAAAGCATTGCCAGACAACTGTTTTACTATGGATACTGAAAATAGGTTGCTCTTTCTTTTCAGTCAGGAATAACTGATTGGATTGAAATTATATGCACTGTCTGTAAAGTGTGGGGAATGATGTTGTCACTCCTAGTATCTTGCCAAGAGCCCATCTTTTTTTGAATGACATTTGCTTTGTAGAGCTGGATTCTCAGAAGGTATATTTTAAGGGGAGGATATGACTCAATAGGAGAGAAAGTCTATGCAAAAAATTGTAATAAAGCACTAAGTCATTTGTGCAAACAGCAGACTGATTTATGTCTTATATACAGACTTTTCTTTATCAGGTAAGAAAGAATGAAAGCTCAATCAGCTGATTCAAAGGTGGTATTCAGTAGGTTCTGACCAGTTCTGGAGAACTGGTTGTGGAAATTTTGAGTAGTTCAGAGAACCAGCAAATACCACCTCTGACTGGCCCCACCCCCATCTATTCTCTGCCTCCCAAGTCCCAGCTCATCAGCTGGGTCTTCTTTTATTGCCCTGCATAGGAGAACATAGCTGGAAAGCAGGTTAATAGGGTGGGAATTTTGCAGTAACCTTCCCCCAGGAGTGGGGAGGGAATGGAGATTTTACAGTATCCTTCCCCTGGAGTAGGGTGTGAATGGAGATTTTGCAGTATCTTTTCCCTGCCATGCCCACCAAGCCATGCCCACCAAGTCACACCATGCCTACCAAGCCACCCACAGAACTGGTAGTAAAAAAAATTTGAATCCCACCACTGAACTGATTGTATTCCAGTAGGAAACTATATAATAATCATGCCATGTTTACTTATTGCTTATTCTGTATTTTCCCACCTATCCAACGAGGACTTTGAACTTCATAATGCTATGAGACAGACAAGGTTAGAAGATGACAATTTACTCATCCACTAAATGAGCCTTCATTTTATTTAAGAAAATAAGGAATTGGGACCTGCATGAATGAACACTATATTTAAGATCTCACTCCAGTTTGACTAACTACAGTCAAGAAAAATGAGGACACTGGTGTTTAGATCCTGAAAGATTTAGAACAACAACATGTGTTGCATGAGAGATTAAGCCTGTCTCATTCCATTAATGAACACACGCATGGTTGCATCTTGACAGGATTGGAGGCAAAACAGAGCTACAGAGAAACAAGAATCAGATTAGGACGCTTGAGTTAGCCAAAAGTGGCACAAAATTGGGGAGGGAGGGAATTAAACAAGAAAGAGAAAACGTGCAAAACATGGCTGCTAAATAGTAGGAGTTTCTCTGTTTTGTATGGGTATATCAGTGGTGGGATTCAAATTTTTTTTACTTACGGTTCTGTGGCTGTGGCTTGGAGGGCATGGCAGGGGAAGGATACTGTAAAACATCCAGTCAGAAGTGGTATTTGCTGGTTCTCTGAACTACTCAAAATTTCCAGCTCTGGTTCTCGAGAACTGGTAAGAACCTGTTGAATACCACCTCTGGTGTATATACTGTGTGTTTCTTCCCAAGCTAGGTATTCATCATAAATAAGGTCACCAATATGGCTGCATATATTTGCCTCTGTATATGTGTGTATGTGTTTCTGTTTTGCTTTAGTGTTGCATCTGTGTGGGTCTGCACAAATGGTTATTGGTGTATGAGCCATATAACCAGGAGGAGAAAAGGAGGAGGACTTAGAATAGAGAATCACCAACATTCTGAGAGCCTGACCAGCTGTTTCTCTCATAAGGATATGTTGACAGATAGTTTTTTTCTTGAAAATTTCTCTCTGCAGCTCCCAGCCAGATACAGTGATATTCACATTCAATTTTCTTTTTGTTTTCTTTCTTTTCATACTTATTTTTGGTCACATTCTGTTCCAATTTTGGAGAATTGTGTTACTGAAGGACAGAAGGTTACTGATGGAACTATCTCCTGTCAGTCCTCCCAGAAAATTGCATTAGAGAAACTAATTCTACTGTATTGTAAGGTTACATTAGCAGAATCTTGCAAGTCAAAGGAACACATTTCCCTCCACCACCTTTAACTGCTTGATCCATTCAAGGGGGTCCTTCTCTGACGGTTAAGGGGCTAGTACTTCTCTTGTCTGATTGCTTCCTAAGTCTGATCTCTTTCCACTCTCCTCAAGGTCCCTCATTTACTCCATTACAGTTTCAATCGCCTTTATACAATTTCTTTCCAGCGTTCTGTTGGGTTGGAAAGATACCACGGGGTATCTGCACATTCCACTAGATCAGATATGGTGGGCACTCTTCAAATCTCTTCCCTGAAATATTGTTGACTAGCAGCATCTAGGAAGTGTGTTTTTCCATGGCTATTCCTACCTTATGAAATTGGAGATCTGGCTGGCCTCCAACCCTTTAGCCTTCTAGAAGGCTCTCAGGACATGGCTATTTACCCAGGCACTGGCTAGAATGGTGGGAGGCTGGGGGTGGTTTTTGAGTCATCTTGGAAGGATGATGGAGGCACCTGGTTTTTAGTTTCTATTTTATGGGGAGGGTATACTTTTTTTGTTGTGCTCTAACATGGGCAGCCACACAAATATTTTCAGTGAATAAAATAAAAGCAAAGAAAGATGCCAAGCACACAGAACACAAAATAGTTCAGGTTATGAGCTACTAAATTAACTCTTAATTAGCTCAGTTATGAGCTACTAAATTATTTCAATAATTGAATTATTTCCTAGTTGTACTAATTTCTCTTTTATACCTAATTCGTATTTAGAAAAGTTACAAATAGAAAGGTTATAAATTAAAGACAATGTGGTCTGAGCTCCTCTAAAATACTAGGAAGGTCATAAGGAGATTTGCCGAACAGAAACAACTTGTATGTGCACCAAATTACATTTGACTTGTAGCACTAAGAGACTTCCATCTAGAAGCCTCTAAAAAGATACTGTACATTTTTTTAAAGACTTGGATGATCTGAGACTAGTGTTCCTTTTAGCCCATCCAATCCAAATGTCTATATTCATGCTAAAGCTGCTTTCCTTTATCAAAAACTGAAAATATCATCCATGGGTCTTGAAGCATATTGATTTGGGTGAATAGAGAATAAAACATGCTTTTGAGATTCAAACGTTCCTAATTACAGTTGAATTATACCAACAAGGATTTTATAAATAAGATTAACATATAATTTATAATTACATTCATATTCTGCTTTTCTGCACACTCAAGATTTCTAATAAGATTAAACAAAATATAAAACATAAAACACAATAGCAAATTCAAAGTTATATCATGAATGTCAATTAATAGTCAAAACCTTGGTGCCAGAGATGCATTTTTGTTTTGTTTTTTGCTGAAGCACCTCTCTGAGAAAATCATTCCATAATCTAGGAACTAAAAAGAAGTATCTGCCAAGTGTCTGGTAGGAGAGCCATCCTGTTGTCTGATCTTAACTTGGTGGGTTCACAGCAGGAGAGGCATTCCTTAGATTGTCTGATCTTAAGCCATTTAAAAATCTAAAGGTTAACATACAACACTTTCAATTATGGCTGGTAAGCAATGGGCAACTAATGCAGTTCTTTCAATAGAGGTGCCTCGTGATCCCCATACCTTAAGGATTAGCAGCCTTACAACAAAAAGTATTTCTTACGAATACTTTTTAAGGGGGCAAGAGACGCAGCTTGCTGCAAGTGGCAAGAGATGTAGCCAAGACATGGAAAGTGTCACTAAGTCTAATCAACTCAGCAAAGTTTGCAGATGGTCCTAGACCAAGGGTGGGATTCAGGTTTTTTAACAACCAGTTCAGTAAAAGTGGGAAAAGAAACCATGAGGCAGGAAAAAATTCAAACACAATACAAAGAATTAAATCACAACAGTAGCTGTTGCTTGTTGAAACTGAATAGGGAAAATTATCCCATCAATAAACACAGGATTAAATGNAGGGAAAATTATCCCATCAATAAACACAGGATTAAATGTCACCAAGCACAGAATTAACCTTCACCAAAAACCAGTTTCAGACCAAAACTCAGAAAGAGTATGTAAACTCACGTTTGAATGTCAATTTTTCTAGCTAGCCAAGAAGCCTTGATGAATGTCACTCATCTTGGTTCCATCACTAAAAGCTTTGCTTCCTTATTCAATTATTTCTTCAAAGTGCTGATTGTCCAGGGAATTATTTCCTCCCAACAGCAGTGTAAAAAACTTAAAACAACTCTTCCCCTTTAAGAAAGCCAAGCCCCAAAACTCCAGAGACAGTAAGTCTAGGCTGTCTGCCAAGAATGTAATAAGGGTGGAAAAAAACAAAAGGAGATTGCTTCTAACAACCAGTTCTCGGAACTGCTTAGAAAGTTAATAAGGGGTTCTATAGAGCCGGATAGAACCAGAAGAATCGCACCCCTGTTCTAGACCATACATGTTGTAGACATGTGCTTCTCACCACAACCACCAACTATAAATTCAGAGAGAAGTGGAGGTGAAAAAACACTTCCAAACTGCAAAGTTGAAGGTATGTAACCCTAATTAAAAAAAGACTTCACTTGAATCTCTTGATTCAGTTATCTCCTTCCCAACAGCTCCTCCTTTTTGCCTGGATCTAATTTTACCTTCCTCTTCCTCATCCATCCCATTATCAAGAATAGGCAATATTCAAGGAACTGATGCCTTGCTTTGGTGACCATCCAGATGGCACTAAGAAATTCATGACTTCAATATCAGGAACTTAGAGCTGTAATCTCCCTCTGATCTCATCCAGTTCCAAGCTCTGAATTATCTTTTGAGTGGTTCATATAAATAGTCAACATCAAGGCCAGAATTGAATCCTGTGCGGTACCAGAGATCAACGAACTAAGAGCTGAATAGTAGTCTCCCAGCACCACCTTCTGAATGCACCCCATTCAATAAGATCAGAATCACTGCAAATCAGTGCTCCCAAGTCTTACCTCTACCAGGTATCCCAGACATATACCATAGTTAATGGTCCTGAAAGTTACCAACAAGGAATAGGGTTGCAATCCCTTTTCTACATTCAATTTCCAGGAAATGTAAATGATCCACAAGGGCAACAAAACACTATCAGTATCATAGCCAAGAGGAAACCACTACCTTTAAAAATAATTCTAATAATTAATTTTACCCAATTGGATTTGGAGTTGCCAGACCATCATTTTGCCCAGAAAAGAAACATTGAAACTGGCATAGTATTGCCAAGAACACTTCTTTCAAGAGAGGATTTGTTCAATAAAGATGTGATTGCTGCTTTTATGCAGGTAGAAATACATTCCATCTTCCCAAAGTCACTGATTAACTCCCTTTTATTTATTTATTTTTAATTGAATGCAAATTAAATACAATGAATTACAGTACCAACAAGAAAAAATAGATGGTAATTATGTGCAATTGAGAAAGAAAAACCTATATTTATTGTAGTGATAACAGTTAACAAAATGTGACAGAAAAAAATAACAAAGAAAGCCCATGTAACAGTTACAGTCAATGATATGAAACTGGTTCCTGTGTTTATCTTTAGATTTATACTCTATTGAATCATATTGCTTCCTTTTCTCAGTTTTAGAATGTTAGTTATTTCAAAAATAAAACCCAGTCCTTAAAATCAGGAGGGTAAGTCATTTCCAGTTATCTTCTTTGCTGTGCTCCAACCTTAACAAAGACACAACTTTTTACGAAATGACAAATTCCACCCTTTAGAGATGGAATTGTCTCTAAATAGTTCAAATATTATTATCTTTAACTATAATATTTCTCTCCAAGATTGTGTAGCAATTTGAAATCAAACAAGACTGCCACTTGAAAAATCCCAGGTCATGTGAATTAAAGCAGAAGTCCTCAACCCCCTGGGTATGATTCAGTACTGGACCATTGCCTGTTTGGAACTGGGTGGTGGAATGAATGGTTCAGCGTGCAGGCATGTGCAATTCTACTTGCATGAGTGGTGGGAGGGTGGGCATGTGTGCGCAAGCAGTTCCATTAGTGTGAGTGGTGGGTGTGTGGGGATGCAAATGGAATTACACACTCGCACTACACACATGGAGGCATCCGCTTTTCCCTTCCACAAAGCTAGAAAGATTGGCGAACACTGAGTTAGACATGTAAATATCTTACAGTGTCAATACGCACGTGTGCACACACACACACACACACACAAATCTAAAGCCCCTGTCACACTGTACCAACGGATGGAAAGAGGATGTAAAACGGAGAAAAACACTTGCCATCCGTTGGTT
>BHFT01048080.1:0-19314 GCA_004320025.1 Laticauda laticaudata | reverse complement strand
AACCAACGGATGGCAAGTGTTTTTCTCTGTTTTACATCCTCTTTCCATCCATTGGTGCAGTGTGACAGGGGCTTTATTCATATTTCTATTGTGAATTCACATACAATTGGATCAGAGCCAGAGCTCATATTATGATACAGATTTCATTATTTACCCAATCCCATGCAATTATTTTTAGAGGAAAATCTTTCTACCGGGTAAATGTAGTCATCATCATCAGCCATTCAGTCATGTCTTACCACTCTATGGATCAGCTGTCTCCATGCCCCTCTGTATCACATAGCCTCCTTCAGATTCGCTATGGTAATAGAGAAATGATACAGCACAGGTAAATTGGATCCACACAATTCTACACATCCAAATACTAAATCCTTTAAGTAAGAAATGTTATATACAGTATGCAAAATCAGTTAGAGTCTACCAAAAAGAAAAAGAAACAAAATATGTAAAATTAAGATTTCCTAGTGCTAATTTACAGCAATTGATTGATCAAATAGATGTCACCAAGTCAGCTCCCAGCAATCTCATAGAATTCTCCAGGTGTGTCTGTCTCCAACAGTGTCCTTCAAATCATTCAACTTTGAATTCATCACTACTTTGAGTCCCTCATGCTCTTCTCTTCTACTTTTCCCAGCTTTATAGACTATTCAAGAGACGTCTTCACATAATTTTTGCTTACCCTATTATGGGAGAAATCTGGAGAAAGTTCCTTGTATGTTTTTTTTCTTACTTTCTTAACTAGTGTATGATTCCTCTGTATGTTTTAAAATGTTTTCATAAGTATTTTTTTTTCAAGGCAATCAGATGAGACAACATTTGTATACCACCTGTCTGCATTTCCTTAAAGCAACTTCATTTTCTTCCAGAATTACATTACTATTCTGCATATCAGGAATTGAGGTCATGGATCTGGTTGTCTATCCAGAAGGGATTTGGCTAAGGCTCAGCTGCAGAAAGCTTGCAGTTTGTAGACAGCCAACCAAGAGAAGGAACCTAATCTAAGAACACATAGGGAAGAAAAAAGGCAGGAGCAGAGAAGGTCAGCCAGAGTACTTGAAAGAAATAAGCTCCATCCATCTTGATAGGATACACTGGAAACTAATTATTTATCACAGCATACTGATGGAGGCATTTCTGGAAACAATGTGTTTGTTTTCTAGGTGTGTGTTTTCTGGTCATTATTATGACTGCCTTACTCTGGATTGACACCATGTTTCAAATTGAATCATTCCTTGGAAAGTGGATTTTTCTTGCCCCTTGTGTGTGGTATTAAATTTGCCTGGTGGACATAAGTTTGTCTGGTGGAGTTATTTTGTTTAAGAAACTTTCAAATGCTTTGTGAACTGTTTGGTAAATTACTTTGACTAACCTTGGTTCGCTCATGACTGGACTTAATTGGGAGAATTCTGGGGTTTGGTGAAGAGAATTGCCAAGGAATATTAATAAACTCATTAAATTAGAGAGGTTTGTGTGTGTGTGAGAGAGAGAGAGAGAGAGAGGGAGGGGGGGAGAGGGAGGGAGAGGGAGAGAGAGAGAGAGAAACAGAGAGAGAACGGACTCAGCAGAGGACAACAGATTAATACTTGACTTTATACGGCTAGGGCACACTGCTGGTATGAATGGCAAAATACGTAGTGTAAAACAAGGATTCTTAAAGCGGCATGAGCAAATTTTCCACATACCAGTTCCGCTTGCTATCCGCTCTGCGGAATAAGGGTGACAAAAATTTGCATAAAACAAGTACGGACACCCTATTAGAAACATCTAGGTGGACAGAGGGCACAACAATGAAGGACGTTTTAGCGAGGATGCTCAAACGGGAAGTGGATGCTTCAACGGAACCCCTGAAGCAGTTGAAGCGTGATATTGGAAAGTGGATGTAAGGACGAAAGTAATGAGACGTCCGCAGGCTTCAGGGTGAGAACAACAAAGCAGACGTGTAGCGGACGGAACCGGCTGGGAACTATGCGTACTTGTTCTTATTGCTGGCTTGGATGCGGCATGGCATCAGGGACGTCTGGCGAGATGCCAAGCGAGGGGATGCTCAAGGTGGAAGATAATGCCGTAAGCAGATGCAAAGTGTTCACTTGCGCATGCGCGGAGGAGTGCATTTTTGCGTCATTAACTCGGCAGATATCAAAATGGAGGCAGGCTCGCAACGCAGGTCACCATTCTCAGAGGAGTAAGACCCTGCTGCCAGAGACATCTTCATCAAAGACCATGGGGAAGAAGAGGAAGCCTGTGCCTAATCCTGCCAGCCCTAGAAAGAAGGACAGAGCCACCATCCCACCTCCTGGTGCTGACTCTGCTACTGCTGGTGTTTCTGCTGGTGCTTCTGCTGGTGCTGCTGCTGGTGCTTCTGTTGTGGTGCTTCTGTTGCTGGTCCTGATGCTGCTGGTGGTACTGCTGCTACTGCAGCTGCTACTGCTGCTGGTGTTGCTTGTGTGGTGGACCAGTCCCACAGAAAGTAGGCAGAGAGGCAGACCACAGGGACAGAGCCACACTGTCCCCTTGGAGATCAGGGACACAATCAAGAACAATGCAGATCTCTGCTCTGAGCTGATACACTTCGATATTCCATCTTCAAACCACAAGCCCTTCCTCACCTACATGACCCAGACCCTCATGGACATGCCTGAGCACCAGTACCAGGTGATGAAGGAGAGATTCACTGTGCTTCTGCTCCACCCTCCAGGCCCAGGTGAACCTGCTCCCACTCACTCCAGGTCTGCTCCTCCACCCCAGGTGATGTCACAGCCCTTCCAAGGCTTTCAACAGCCCCTCTTCTACGAAGGCTATGGCTACCAGGACTTCCCTGAACAGAGGCAGCCCTTCCCAGTCCAGGCCCAGGTTCATCACCTGCCACAGAAGCCACCGATGCCACCGACGCCACAGATGCCACCAACACCATAGATGCCACCGACGCCATAGATGCCACTGATGCCACCAATGACACAGATGCCATCAACGACAGAGATGCCACCGATGCCTCATCTCGCCCAGCTGCAGACCAGACAGCCTGCAAAGCTCCACCCAACTCAGGGTCCACTTATCACAACTACAAGGGGTTCTTCAGTATTATCCTCTTTGCCATGGTTCATGCTGACTACAAGTTCATCTACATTGATGCTTCAGGCAACGGGTCAGCTTCAGATGGCCAGGTCAACGCTAGTCACCTCAAGGAGGGGCTGGAATGCAACCTCATCATGGGTTTCCTAGATCCAGACCCCCTACCCAATGACACACAAGGTGTGCCCTACTTCATCATGAGTNTGTGCCCTACTTCATCATTGGTGATGACACCTTCTCCCTCAGAACCTACCTCATGAAGCTGTACACTTCAAGATACCTCACCCGTGAAGAGAGGATCTTCAACTACAGGCTGTTTGGAAACTGAAGCAGTATTTGCTATGTGAGCAAGAAGGAGACAGCAAGGAGCCTGCACGTGGTTTAGCTCAACTCTTCTGTACTAAAGCTGCTTAGTGCTGTGAAACTAAAACTGAAACTGAAACTCTTCTGCTTCTGTTTTGTATTTGGAACAGATTTCTTTTCAGGAGGGGAGGGGAGTAGAACTCCTTAGCATCAGAGCGTGTTAATAATAATATATATGAAATACGATTGATCTGATGGTCATTTTGAAAAATCCTTTCTTAGTGAGCGCCTAGAAGCCAAGAAGAACATATGTGTCAAATTTAAAGTTTGTAGTATTTACAGTTCTGGAGATTTCGTGATGATGTATGAGTGGCATTTGGCTTTTATATAATTATAGCTTTTATTATGTATATATATTTGATTTGGGTTTGTGTGTATTGTATGTAAAGTTAAAAAAATATCATTGGAATTGACAAAATTACCATCAGTCAGTTGCAAAGGGCAGTTTTACTTTTGAACATCTTACATCCTGACATAGTAACTTTAACACTCTCAGAAAAACATCAACTGTGTACCCCAGGTCCTTGAGAAAGATTCAATAGGTGATTAAAAATGCCAGTCGAAACATCTGGCTGGCTATGCAATCAACCATAATAAGTTGTAGCAGCAACAGTAATAAAGTTTGAAATGTAAAGGAAACCTTAAAATCTATTTAATCTACTCTGAGGCCAGAGGACAAATTATGGAAAACTGAATTACATTTATTTGTCGGTTATATTTATATCCTGCCTTTTCGCCAGAAGCTGTAGACAATTTGCATAAGAATCTGCTCTTATTTTATCCCCAGCAAAATAATTCCTTGAGGTAGCTCAGACAGAGAGATATTGATTTATCAACCCAATCTTTCATGGCCAAAGCCAGATTTAAACCTGTGTCTTTAACTCGGTACAGATACTAACTCTTACGCCGTAATAATTCTCCATTTGTGTGTATTGAACAATATGATCTTATATATTCATTTAATTAAAAGACTGCTTTCAATTTAGGGAAGCTTCTTCACTATTAGATATGTAGCTTCTAAGATGGTTTTTCCTCTTCCGAGAAAACAACAAATCTCCCCAAAGCCAAATGCAATTGGAATAAAACAGGATTTATTAAAAACCGGAGTCAGCTACAGACAATATTAATTTGGGGTCAAGCACTAGCCAGAGCCAGCTAATTAGACAAGAAGTGATACTATTTTTCAGAAACCAGAAGTGGCCAAACAGATCATGCAGGACGGGGACTTTCTGAGAGAACCTTGCCCTTTAAATTTCCACTTTATCTTCACAAAAAAGAAAAACAAATTAAGCTGTAGTTGTCAGTGTGATAACAAATCAAATAAATACATTTCAAGGATATGCACCATTAAGCTACAAATTCTTTATATGAGAAAATGAAGGAAACAAGGGAGGGGAAAAATCTATTGTTATTCCATTAATGGTGTTCTTTTCATTTTATAAAAGAATGGGGGGGGGGAATGCCTTGAAAAAAAAAAGATATTTCAGTTCAGTAACTGTCATTTAACAGAGAGAATATGGCAAGTGCCATCCTCTGCTCAGGCAGAAACCTGATGACATATCTCAGTAACTGAAGGGAAGATTTTCTTGTTATCCATATTCCTCACGCTTCTCTCCCCCCCCCACTTTTTACTTTATTATTATATATTTGCTCCTTATTTTACTTAATAATTTGTCTCAAGTGAGATTCATTTTCTCTTCTGGAATCTTCTCTGACAGGGCAATGATTACAGAAACATTCTATTACCTTTGCAATTGGAGATTGGGTGGGAGGAAATAATTAAAGTAGAAAAAGGAGTGTTTTGTTTATAGCAGTAAGTCATATCCTTCTGAAATGCTGGCAGCATTTGCAAATTGTTATCTGCTGATTTCCTCCTCCTACTTAAGGCAGATTCCTCTGCCTAGACCCCCAAAATGATCAGCATGAAGGCCATTAAATGTTCCTTTGCAACATGTTTTTTTTTTCCTTAACAACAAGGCAAAATGCTAGCTTTCTGTCATTGGTTTCCTGCTGAACCATGATTATGACCTTATGCTTTGAAAATTTCTAGTTTTGGTCACAGTCCTATCAATCTGGTCAACTGAAGTTCAGCACTAAATTGGTCAATGGAATTAGTCAAGATAATCATCAACAGGAACTTGAATTTAGACCATTCTAGCTTGATAACTCATTTAACTCCCACCCCAGCTCTGCCTGCTCTACTCCTACATCTATCTTCCTACTTCTTAGTTCCACAATTCACAGACTTTATGGAATCCATCACCACCTCTTAAAATTCTTCATGTTTCCCTGAACTTTCTCAGATCTTAACCTGGGTAACCTAGATTTAGATCCTCATGAAAATAATGAGTTCCAGGCTAATTAGGAACAGAAAGAAATCTATTGTATTAAACTTTGAAGAATGGTGTACATCCAGTTACAACTGTTGATTCATATAATCAAACTGAACTAGTTGGAAGTTTTGATTACATAAAAATGTGACTATGGATATACAAAGGTCTACCCAAACTTCATATCATCTTGGAAGCATCTGATCGGATTCTGCATCTATACTTGATTCAAGGAGGTAATCCAATGAAACACCCTTTGTCTGCAAGCTTACATAAACATATTAGAAAAGGACTTCTTCCTCCTTCTTCCACTATTAATATTACTATTACAATTATTATTATTTGTGCTGCAGTTCTACCACAATTAACAGAAATCCATCCTACACTTTTTTTTTCTTTTTCTTTTAAGGTAGGTCATCTACATGGTTGTACAGTGTAAAAATATCACACCAAAAACAGCACAAATCTTTCAAAAGTTAGGAGTACACTGGAAAAAAAAAACATTCTACCTATGTTTGTGTCTTTGCCTAATTGTTCCCCCACGACTCTGGATCCCCAAATCTGTCAGAAAGTTTATGAATAATTTCCTAGCCACCAAAAAAATAACAAAAACAACCCAACTCTGCCCATCTTTGTTTCAGCTTTCTGATGAAAATAATCTTTAAGAATATGGATAAATCATTTGTTTCTTAAGAAAATTGTCTCTCCAGAATTTGACCTCATTGGTAATTGTGAGTTAAGGCCAGTCCCATTGAGAGTAGTCTAGAGGCCTGGAAACCTTTAGAAATGATAAATTGCTTTGTTGAATGTTACCAGTTTATCATGCATTTAAAAAAATGTGAATGAGTTTTATGGGATTTTTGTAAGATGAGATTTCATAATACTGAATATATCTTCTTAGAGCTACGCATTAAAACATTTTCCTATCTAATTCTACCTGTCAGGTTCCAAAAGTGAGGAATAAATCCTTAAAACCTAAAAAGGAAACTTTCGGTGAGTCATTTTCATCCTTCCCACCTTCCCTGACAGCAAATTATACTTAGAAGAAAGAATTCCAACTAGAAAAGAGGTGGGGAACAGATAATTTTGCAATCATAAAGGGTCATGTCAGGTGAAAATACTCAGACACATATTTTCTCTTATTTCTTCTTCTGATTAAGTTTTCCACAGTGACATCTGTTGAGTCCTGGATGGGGTGAGTTATCTTATACCCAACAGTTGTTTGCATTTTTGCTTCCTCTTTAAATCACTTCATTGTGTTATTGGATGTCATCCAGAGTCAGCTGGCTGGGTGGCTATAGGGAAAGCAAAGAAAAGAGAGAGGAAGGAAGGAAGAAAAAAATAAAGGAAAGAAGGAAAAAAGGAAGAGAAAGAAAGAAAGAAAGAAAGAAAGAAAGAAAGAAAGAAAGAAAGAAAGAAAGAAAGAAAGAAAGAAAGATGGGAATCTTTTTCAAGGAAGCAAACCTGTTTCTCCATTTGTGTGAATACCTTCATAATATCACCCAGTCATTGTTGAAAACCAGAAAGCCTGTTATGAGGGTTGGATGGTTCTATGGTTGGTAGAGAAACCAACTTTTTTTGAGGGGGGGGGCAATTATGGGGAAACAGAATGAATTACAAAAAGACTGTGGATAAATGGATACATGGATGTTGTTCCATGACTGCATTTTGTTTTTTAAAACATTGAGTTTGGTGTTTTGTTTTAAGTGGAAAAAATGGGGAAAAAAAGAGCTACTGTTGCTTGTTTGCAGGGTAAAGAGATGGTTCAGGAACTTAAGGTTCAGGAACTCACAATCAAAAGTTTCTTTGTGTTTGGCTTGGCATATAGTGTGAACTCTTTCCCTATTGTGCTGTGTAAACAGTAGTTTACTCAATTTAAGGTGGTTGTATTAGACATGCCATAAAACAAGAAGGATCTTCATGTTCTGTTCTGTTTAACCAGATCCAGGAACAATGATTCAGGTGACAGAGCAAATGAGCAGCAAATTAGTTGCTTGTGGTTTAATATGCATAATTAGTGATTAGTATATGGGTAACAGGCTAACTCTTCTGGCTCATTCTAAAGTAATTAGTCTTAATTTCTTAATTGGGGTTTGTTGGTTTGTTGGCCAGTTCACCCAAATAATATCAGAGCTGAAATGTAATCATCTCAATTAATTGTTCCAAGGGACTTCTTGGTGGTTGAAGAATGAGACCTGTGCTATCATTTATCCTTTAAGTACAATATCAGGAATTTCCTAATGTTCATCACAATGCTTGCATTGTCTCACTTGTCACCTGTTTATTGAAATACAACGAGACTCACAAAGAATGTGATGAGAGCTCAGAAAGGTACCATTAGGAAATCTAATAGAAGGAGACAAATATTTGAAATGTAGTTTGGGTGGTTTGAGATCATCCACCCAACTGAAGCAGATGGAGAATGGACATTTTTCTGGGTTAACAAACTCTCCCAAGTTGACTGTATAAATAAATCATCTGGCAATATAAATAACAAAGCTTTTATGAATAAATCTATCAACTCACCACGGATTGTTTAAATGTCAGAACTGTCCAGAACAATGGTTATTTCCTTGATGGCAAGACTGCTTTCCTTTCACTTAGTCATAATCAATCAATAAAGTTTGAAACCTGACCAAAAGATGTTCTACTCTCCCAAGCATTTCCCTCCCTCTGTTTCCTGGTTTATTTTTGACCATATTCATTACAACTCAAGAAAAGACTAGTCTTCAGCAAGTTTCTTCATCAGATTGATCTCTGTGGAGTTTGATCTCCAGATAACTAGTATAATTATTGAGAAGCAATGCTTCCTACTCTAAGTTTTTTTTACCTCTTCAAAATGAGGCCCAAGGAGCAGTTTTTCTCTAGCTGGTGTAACAATTCTGGTGGAAGAAGCTGATGTAGAAGAAACAATCCTGTAGTTTCTATAGCTACAATCCTGTAGCTTTTCTTCAAAAGCCTTGAAGAGGTTTTTAAGTCAAAACCAAGACTTTTGCATCATTACAATTCCTACTTTGGATCTCTTGAAGAATGAACCACTCATATTTACTGATGTCTTCCAGACCCTCACTTAAACAAACCAGCCAACCCAAATATATATCTCAGTTGTCTATGGAGACTCTCAGGCATCCAGGTCATGGTTGTCCTAAATGTACTGTTTTTCAGTTAAAAGACTGCCAATGTCCAGCTGTCTGCAAGAAGTATAAATCCTTCCTTTCCCCACCATCCAGTCAAAGCTGAAGAAGCTTCTTGAATGAGAAATGAAACTTCTTCAAGGAAAAACCAGAAAGTCCAGTTGCCTCTTGGGAAAAAAAAAAGTACCTTTGGGATATATCTCAGTTGTTTTTAAGGTAGTGCCAAGTTTAATATTCTTAAATGCTTCCCCCGGACTTTTTCTTTCTGCACAAATTCTTCATCCTCATGCAGCCTTCACAGAGAGAGAGAGAGAGAGAGAGAGAGAGAGAGAGAGAGAGAGAGAGAGACATTCACCAGTTATTGATTTTTGAAGCAAATGTAAAAAAGAAAAACTTTTTTGCACAGGAAATGTAAACTTGCTACAACAAACTTAAATTGGTCTTAAAGCGCTTTGTGCCAGCTACCATCAAAAGTTCAGACTTACTTCTTTACCAAGACTCAGATGGAAGTTTTTTCCTCTTTTTTCTTTTCAACTGTGGTAATAGATAATTCAGGTTCTTTCCATCCTTTGCAAAAATAAGTGTAAAAGTAACACTAATTAAAAGTGTTTCCTATTGAATAATCTCATGTGCAGCTCCCTCCAACATTTAGCTTGGAGGGCCTCTCAGTGACAAAGCACAACCACTCACCCAAGCCCATTCCATTCCTTTTAAGTTAATTTCATTAGTAGGACTTCTCTTTGACTGGATGGGACTGCTCTGATTTTCCTCCAGAGTACTTTAGAGCACCGAACGATTAACAGAGCATTAGCAGTAACCACAGCTTGGGAACAATGTGACAAAGCCTCAGGGCATTGCACAAGTTCCAGGGTAATTTGGAGATGTTCAGTGCAATGGAGTATAAAATCGAGATGGCTTGCTTTGGAGTGGAGGCATTTTCTTGGGGGTTCCAGCCAAATCTTTGATATGTGAAACAAGTCAAGCTGTTCATTTGCCTTTTATACATATTAACACAATAACAGAGTTGGAAGGGACCTGTGAGATCTTCTAGTCAATCCCTTGCTCAGGCAAGAAACCCTATCCCATTTCAGACAAATGGTTGTCCTATCTCTTCTTAAAAACCTCCAATGTTGGAGAATTCTGGAAGCAAGTTGTTCCACTAGTTCATTGTTTTCACTGTCAGTAAACTTCTCCTTAGTTCTAGGTTGCTTCTCTCCTTGATTAATTTCCACCCATTGCTTCTTGTCCTGCCCTCAGGTGCTTTGGAGAATAGCTTGATTCCCTCTTCTTTGTGGCAGCCCATTAGATATTGGAAGACTGCTATCATGTCACCACTAGTCCTTCTTTTCATTAAACTAGACATACCCAGTTCCTGCTGGCTCATATTCTTGTCCTGCCTTCTGCTGCTATAGAGAATAGGCTGAGCCCTTTCTTCTTGATGGCAGCCCCTTAGATATTGGAACATTGCAATTATGCTGTCACTGCTATAGTTAAATGGTGTACATACATTAAATTGAACATTAAATACGGTTTTCTTTTCCTTCTTTATTCTTTAGCAAAGGATGTCACATATTCTTTCTTTCTTCTGTAGACAGCTATTTTAAAGTTTTGCAAAACAATATCAAAGGAGGAGGTGGGGGAGAAGGACCAAAACAGCCTAAACAAAACTCAAATCAAACCATCAGCTGCCAATTAGGCCAAATGCAAAACTACCTTGTAATATCAAAATGGAAGGTAATAGGAGGAAGCAAGAATTTCTATTTATCCAAAAATAGATAGATAGATAGATAGATAGATAGATAGATAGATAGATAGATAGATAGATAGATAGATAGAAAGAATCTTAGTCAGGGAAATATGGAGAGTAAAAAAAGAAAAGACTGCCAGACACTGATTAAAATAACTCCCCCGTATACCCTTTTGGGGTGGGAAACATCCATCCAGAATGAAAAGAATTTGATTAAATGTATCATGTGTTAAGGTAGCTAGCAGGCAGATTTCACACTGATAAAGAACTATTTAGCAAGATGATGTAGGCTTGTGTGTGAGTACATGTGTGCATATGTTTAAAGTATTCATCTATGTCTTTTCCTATACTTTTTAAAACTGGGTCTCCTTCCCCTCCCTTTTTAATGTCTGTTCTGCATCTTTTATACATATAGGACAAAGATCTCCAGACTTTTTGTTTGTTTGTTTGTTTCTGTATTTATTTATTTATTTATTTGATTTGTCAATTGCTTACAAGATAATAGGTATAAGTATAAACATGAGTAAGAATACAGGAAATAGGTATGAATAAATGGGGACAACAGGACAGGGATGGTAGGTACGATGGTACACTTATGTAAGCCTCTTATAAACCTCTTAGGAATGGGGAGAAGTCAATAGTGGATAGTCTGAGGGTAAAGGAGTGGGGGTTAGAGGATGTAACAACAGAGTCAGGTATTGCATTCCAGTCATTGACTGTTGCTGAAATCGTACTTTCTGCAATTGAGTTTGGAGCAGTTAACAATTGAGTTTGCATTTGTTGTATGTTCTTGTATTGTTGTGGTTGAAACTGAAGTAGTCATTGACTGGCAGGGCATTGTAGCAATTTTGTTTACTTTGCCTAAGTCTAACCATAGGAGGCGTAGTTCAAGGTTGTCCAAACTCAAAATTTTAAGCCTGGCGTTGTAGGGTATTCTGTTGGGAGCAGAGAAGTGTAGTACTCTTCTCATGAAATACTTCTGGACTCGCTCAATTGTCTTAATGTCCAATATACAGCGAGGATTCCAGACAGATGAGCTGTATTCGAGTATTGGTCTAGCAAAGGTTTTGTATGCCCTAGTTTTTCAGTTACAGTGAAAACTTTGCAATTTTCACTGTAACTGAAAAGTCATTGCGCTCCATTTCTTAATTATTTCTACTCCCTGACTTCTATACAGATAGTCCTCAGCTTATAAAATTTTCTTCAGTTACCATTAGAAGTTACAACGGCACTGAAAAAATGTCACTTATGACTCTTCTTTATACGTCATGACCAATTGCAGAACCTCCATGGTCACACGGTCAAAAATTCAGACATTTGGTCACTGACTCACATTTATGATGGTTGCCCTGTCCCCGAGGTCATGGGATTCCCTTTTGCAACCTTCCAACAAGCAAAGTCAATGGGGAAGCCAGATTCCCTTAATATCCGTGTTACTAACTTAACAACTGCCATGATTCATGTAACAGTGGCAAGAATGGTTGTAAAAAGGGGCAAAACTTACTTGATGACTGTCTCGCTTTAGCAACGGAAATGGAAATTCTTAGTTGTAAGTGGAGGACTCCCTGTATTGATGTCTGATCCTGTATTCCTGATTGTGAGGAAGTCTTCCATCCTTTTCCTACTGATGTATGTTTCGTTCCTATCCAGGGGAAGTCAGAACAGCAATAAGCATGATGGCCTCTACTTGTCCTGATTTAAAATCAGAATGCAAGTAAGGAATCTGGCACAGAGAAGAGAGAAAAAACTAAGAGATCAGGAGGATGTATACCTGACACTTGCTCTAAGTAGCAATAGTACTTAGACTTGTAAGAGCCGTGGTGGCACAGTGGTTAGAGTGCAGTACTGCAGGCTACCTCTACTGGCTGCCAGCTGCTTGAAATTTGGCAGTTCGAATATCACCAGGCTCCAGGTTGACTCAGCCTTCCGTCCTTCCAAGGTGAGTAAAATGAGGACCCAGACTGTTGGGGGCAATATGCTGACTCTGTAAACTGCTTAGAGAGGGATGTAAAGCACTATAAAACAGTATATAAGTCTAAGTGCTATTGCTATTGCTATATACTGCTCCATAGTGCTTCACAGAACTCTCTAGTAGTTTACAATGTCAGCCTATTGCCCCCGACAATCTGGGTCCTCATCTGACTGACCTTGGTAGGATGTAAGGCTGAGTAGGGCATTACTAACATTGCCAACTTTTTACATTGTTTACATTTGCAGACAGTTGATGAGGGTGAAATTGATGGAAATGGTGATCTCTAGCTGTGTGTTTTCATCTCCCTCCCTCCCTCTCTCCCTCTCTGTCTCATAGAACAATTAGCATGCTGACAGATATCTCTCAGATGATTGTTTAATAAATATATCTCAGTCAGTTTCTTCTTCTCAGACACATGAAATACCCCAATCAGAATATTTCCTCATATGCAAAAATCCAACCCGCTTATGAAGTCCTTGTGTTTTCTCCTTCTAGGCATAATTGTTGCTAGTATTATAATTTTCTTCTATCAAAGAGTATTTTAATTAAATTATAATTAGGAAGCAAATGCATACGATGCATTTTTTTCCTGAAAGAAAATATGAAGTACCCAGATGTTGTTGATTTTTTTAATGAATACAGGGAAGCTTTAATTTTCTCATACTTAGAAGGGATCATTTGATTTATGATTTATGATTTCTTAATTGATGGGCTCTATTTCTAAAAACGTACCTGCGAAAAGAGAGATTCATAAAAATATGTATCTCTAACTCCTCCTTTCAAATTTTAATTTCTAAAAATTACATATTCTGGTCTTTTAATTAGTGAAGATAGGATGCTCCCCAATATTCAGTGTAAGCTGTTGTCATGGCATGTGGAAATAATCTTGGGAAATAAGAGGAAGGGATGTTACTTCGGGAAAAATCAGATAAAAGGGTTTGGGAACCCACAGCTGAATAACAGGCAGAGAAAGAAACTTAGAAAAGGATTCACCCTATTCAGCCTAATTTATCAAGCTGTAAGATTTGTACTTTCAGATGTCCAAGATTCAGGTAACAAATAACAGATCTGTATTCTGAAAGATTCTGTTAAGATAGCTCTACAATTAGAATTAGATCCCTTTGTTGAGCTTTCTGTTTGATCCACGAACAGTTGTTATCCACTTTCTGTAGAGCTCTGGTTAAAGAGTGCGCATAAGTATTCAAATAGTAAGAACATGTGGCCTGAAACAAAGAAAATACATTTGCACTTTACCGTAAGGGCACATCTGGACATCCAATATAATGTGTTTATTTCTTTGTATTCTTTATTGTTTACACAAATCACGCAAGGCAACAAACATATTCAACATACCTTCATCCTCCTGTTTTCTGCACAACAACAATCCTATGAGCTGAGCTGATAAAGCAGGATTGGCCCAAGTTCACCTAGCTGGCTTTCATGGTAAAAGTAGAACTAGAACTCACTATCTCTGGTGAGTGGTCCAAAATCATCCACGGTTTTCATGTCCAGGGTTAAACTGAAACTCACTGTTTCTTAGTGATTAGACCAATATCACCAGGCTAGCTTTTGTGCCAAAGGTCAGTGGTGGGATTCAAAAAAAATTAATGTCAGTTCTGTGGGTGTGGCTTGGTGGACGTGGCAGGGGAAGGATACTGTAAAATCTCCAGTCAGAGGTGGCATTTTGCTGGTTCTCTGAACTACTCCAATTTTCCGCTACTGTTTCTCCAGAACTGGTCAGAACCTGGTGAATACCACCTCTGTCTAAGGTGGAACTAGAATCCACTGTCTCTTGGTGATTGGCCCTAAGTCAGCATTTTGCTTTCCTGCTAAGGCAGGGCTAGAACTCACTAGCTTTCTAGCCGGGTTGCAAGAGTTGTTGTTGTTCTAGTATAGAGAAAGAAGGACCAGGGTGACATGATTAGCAGTATTCCAGTATTTGAGGAGCTGCCACAAAGAAGGAGGGGGTCAAATATTTTCCAAAGTAACAAGAAGGCAAGGCAAAAAACTATGATTGGGAACTTATCAAAGAGAGGAGCAAAACTGGAATTAAGGAGAAACTTCTTGAACATGAGGAACAATTAACCAGTGGAACTTCAGTGGTTGCTTTCAGAAATTGTGGCTCTTTTATACTGGAGCTTTTAAGAAGAGAGACTGGACAGTCACTTGTATGGAATGGTATAGGCAGGGGTGGGATTCTACAGTTACAACCTATTTACTGGAATCCATTCTAAGCAGTTGAGAACCAGTTTTAGAAGAAATTACTGCTAATCCTGTAAGGAAGGCAGGAAGGAAACATTCTGGTGTTGCTTACAGAAAATTGCCTCTCCGTTAACCCTTGTTACATCCTTGGCAGGACTAGACTTCCTGTCTAGGAATTTCTCTGGAGTTTTTTGTCTCTCCTTTGCTGAAATTCAAAGTTACATGGCACTGAAAAAAGTGACTTTATGACCATTTTTCACATTACAGCTTGTTGCTGCATCAGTCATGAGAGGCCAAGCAAGCAAGGAGATGCGTGCCTCGATGTGAGTGATATTGAGTTGGACACGCCCAGCCAATAGCATGACCACCAAGCCACATCCACCTGGTCACATGACCACCAAGCCATGCCCACCAACTAAGCCACGACCACATAACTGGTTGTTAAAAAAAATTGAATCCCACCCCTGGGTACAGGGTTTCCTGCTTGAGCAGGGGTTGGACTAGAAGACCTCCAAGGTCCCTTCCAGCTCTATTCTGATTGATTGATATTTGCCCCTCCACTGTTCTATTTTCATTTTCCCAATGAAAAAGGAAGAGAAAACACCCCTTCAAAAAGCGAAATCAATGCTACCAACCCTGTATATAGGATTTGATTCACTTTTAAGTTAAAATATTGGATGTGGGGAGGGAGATTACTATCTCAATCAATCAATACACACACCACAGATTTTTGCCCTTTTGCTTTAAACAGCAAAATATTTTAAGCTAGCTCTGGTAATTACAGTTTATGCGAGGGAAAAATAATTATCTTGAATTGGTAAGCAGCCATATATACTGTATTAGCAGCATATCAAAACCATTTTTTAAAAAAATCTTTAATTAAATTAATTAACAGAAGACCCCAAAAGCTGATGGTGAGATACTTACCCCCTTCCCCACCCCCCAAGTTTACAAGACAAATGGAAGCTTCTCTCCCTGTAAGGGTCAAATGTTTAATCTTCCAGTTTAAAAGTAGCTTTGAAAAGAGTTTAAGTAAATATATATGTCTCTTTTGAGAGCATTTAATGCGCCTTTCCTCATTTATTAACTCCCAGTCTATAACATCTGTAAAGACGAAAAGCAGATCTTTAAATGTGAACATTTCCAGAAGAGTTAGGGTTTATTTTGTCCTTTCTCCTCTTCAAATTCAATGGTGGCATCTCTGATACTGATTGAAAGATGGATTTATTTTCAGAATCCTTCCCCACCCCACCCCATTTTGTCTCTTAAAGAAGATTTCCTTAGCAAAATCCACTATCCGTCCCTTTGTCCCCTAAAATCTATACTTGTTTAGAAATCACAAATGCTCCTCCTGACATCTTAATTACTACAATCCAATCTGAAAACCTTAATTTACTTGCCAAACAAAAGATTGTAAAAACAAAGAAAAAAATAAATAAATAAAAATGAGGTTCCCCGGCTGTGTTGTACCTTATGGGATACTGAAAATATAAGAGCATCAGTAAAATTGTACTTCTTCCCTTGCAGAAAGGACANTTACCCTTTAAAAAAAAAAAAAAGAAAAAAAGATGGAACAAAGCAAAGCAAGCAAAAGCAGATGGCATAAGATGGTAGCATTATAGTTTTCTGCTTATCTCATGAGAATAAAAAAAAAGAACAGTTGATTATAATCAACATTGTTTATTTCGCTGCTTGACTTCCTAAATACCAGCGGCTGGATTATGAGCTTGTCTGGGGATAATCAGTGAGGGACTTGAATTGTTCCCATTTTCAAAATCCTTTCCAACCAGTTGGAACAGGAATCTCTGCCTTGCAAAGCTGAAACTGGCTTTTTTGAATTCCTGATTAGTGCTATTTGAAAAGCTGAAGAAATTAACCGGGCAAGTAGTAATCAGAAATCACAAAAGGGAAACAGAGAAGGGAGATTTTAGCAAGATATTCTGTCTCAGTTATTAGCCTGATGAAAAACCACTCTGTGCTTTTCTCCCCACCCCACAAAGATTTTAAGTGTAAAAAAAACAGAAGTCCTTAATGCTTGCATTGCTTCTTTTTTTGTTGTTCATTTGTTTGCACTAATTGTTTTTATTTATTTATTTAAAATACCTCCCCATATTGTCAACAGTGGCATTGGGGAGATTTAATACAATACTAACAAATAATGCTAATAATTTGAACACAAGTAAACAAGGACATGTTGAAATTTAAGCTGTGTCCCCTCTGAACATCTTTACTTATAGGAACTGTAGGTAAAGTGACCTGCACCTGAGATAAGTGACTTGCACACGAATGGGTGACATTGCGCCAATCACCAGGAGACAATGAGTTCTAGTTCCATTTTAGGATGAATGCCAGTTGTGTAACTTTGGGTCAGTCACCAGGAGACTGTGAGTTCTAATCCAGCCTTAGCCATTAAAGCCAGCTGGATGAACTTAGGTCAGTGATTCTCTCTCAAATCACAAGGTTCTTGTTGTAGGGAGAAATAAGTAGGAGGAAAGAGTATTATATATGTTCACTGCCTTGAGTTACTTATAAAATAATAAAAGTAGGATAAAAACCGAGTAAATAAATAAAACAATCTTTTTTCCATAACATAAAGAAATGGGTGGCTTCCATCCTCAAAGGATTCCATAGTGAACATTCCCAGTGAGTTTTTTTTCCCCCTTTGGTTCTTTCTACCTTATAGTAATAGCAGAACTCAATCAAATCCATGTGCCTCCCTCCTCCCTTCCCCCCAATCCAAGATCCGATGGCACTGATCTATGCAATACTGGCTAATTTCATTTTCCCCAAATGAAGTAGAATTTTTTAAAAAGTGGGTGCCAGGGGTTTGGCGAGTACTGTTATAATGAATAAATGTAAAACAACTGGAATAATTTATCTTAGTTCTATATTTGATGGACTACTTGGAAAAGAGAATATTTATTTATCTCAAGCCAATTTTATGAGAAGCAGCTTGGAAAGTCACATACTAATATAATGCAAGACACCCAATTTAATAGATACTAGAAATCTGAAAAGCAAGCAAGAGAGAATAATTTGAAATGTATGCTGATTAATTCAAATCAAGAAGCAAAAATAACATGCATTTGTATATAAGCATGTATGTGTATGTGTGTGATGATAGATAGATAGATAGATAGATAGATAGATAGATAGATGAGAATATTTATAGCTCAGGGTTGAAATGAGGGGTCCTTGGTGCTCTCTGAGCTTGGTTGTTTTCTTGCAAACATTTCATTATGGGCATGATAGTTGAGGCTTAATTATTATATTTTCCATTGGTTTCAGTTCTTTTCTTTGTTTCCTTTTTGATGTATGTGGGTTGGGGAATATGGTTGGATGAAAATAGCACATATTGCAAAGGTAAGTAAAATAAAACATTTCTGAGTTTGGAATAGAGTTTTTTTTCTTCTTCCTCTTTTGGCCAATGGCAGGGAGAATGACTTCATGGCTGGATGAAGGAACAACAATATTCTGCTTCATATATACCGGTGAACCATAAATCATGCTTAAAGTTATATAAATTGAAGAATAGCTTGCTTCTTCAGTAGTGCATTAGCTAAGAATAAAAGAACGTTGGTGGAAAAAAAAAATAAAGGTCCTGTTTGGAAGATAGTTGAGGATGGTTTGGACTGGCTTCCAAAAAGGTTGAAGAAATTCATGAAGTCCACAGGGTTGAATGCCCATTCGGATTGATGGCAGTGAGACTGCCTCTGAAAGCCATCTTCTAGAAGGTTAGTGGCTTTCTCTGTGCAGATGGTTAGCCACCATAAGAACAGTTGAACTACATGACCCAGGGGTCCAATTCAGCAGGGCACTGTATATGTTCTTAGGAAGGATTTTAAGTCTTGCACATTAAGGTTGTAGTATAAAACAATCAGGGGATAAATACCTAAGCAAATAAACCAGAGATCTAGAAATCACAAGCTCCATTTTTTATTACTGTGGTAAATGTGGCCTGGATTCCCAGGATGGAGGAGCTGCTTCCCTAAAGACAGAGGGACAGCAGAGCTTGGGAAGTTTTGTCTGCAGAAAGAGGATTAAAGTGGCCCCTCCCCAGCTTTTCCTAAAACATATATGTAGCTATGCAAATAGTTGCTTTAGTCTGGCAAGATTCTGTCCAGAGGTGAAGAACAATTAAAGAAATTACTTTTAAGAACTCTACACATCATTCTTGGTTCTTATGGCCTGACAATTACCAAGAATTCCTTTATAATTCTTCTTATATTTCAATTGAAGAAGTCCTGATTTTTTTTTCCAACTTTAGAATGTGGTTATATTTTTATAGCAATATTATTTAACTGTGTTGTTGTTAATTGCAAAGTTGTGTCTGACCCATTGTGACCTTATGGAAAATGTTAACACACTTTAATCATACTATACTCTTCAAGGTAACTTGAATTTAACCCACTGAAAACTTATCCTGTTTTCAAATTAAAATGCTAGCAGATACAGTTTCCACCCCAAAAATAATGAAAAACAACAGTATGATTTAGT
>BHFT01048077.1:0-25754 GCA_004320025.1 Laticauda laticaudata | reverse complement strand
ACAACTCGCAGGATTTTCAATTGCAGCACACATTTCAAACGTTTGCTGTGAAATAACGGGCAACGATACGAACCTCCTTCTAGCATGACTAGATGCAGACTAAGTGGCAGACGCACAAACCAAAGATGGCAGCGCTAACTCTGCCCCTTCTTGCTACAGATGAAAACGTAATCTATTTTGTGGATAGCCCTCGTATTTATTCAGAGAGCCACTGTTTATTCCTGGCTGATTTGTACTCAGACTTTTAGGAAATAAAATAGCAGTAGAAACTTTCCAGCATTAGGCAATTTTAGCAACAGCTCCAGCAATAAACAGCAAATGCAAAGGATCCTTTTTAATATGTTTTTTAAAAGTGGGTTTTGTCGACTTAACAATACCTTCATAGTTGATGCAGCCATTGGCATCTTCTTGTCCAGCCATCAATTGTTCTACTTCACTCTCTGTCATCTTCTCGCCTATAAAATAGAAATCAAGTGAGTTTAATTTTGCTTCAGTACTTATCTCTGAATGCAGGAGAAATAGGAACTACTTAAATAATACATCTGGTTGTTAATATTAAATAAGCTATAATTCTGTCTTTCTTTACCCGACATTCTCCAAATCTATTTGGATTGTAAATTACAGAATCTCTAGTTAACATGGACAAAAGAATTCTGAAAAGCACCAAGTCAGGGACAACTGATATCGACAGATGCTTAGCACAACAGAAGCCTCCAGTTATACAATGGCAACCTGTGATAAGTATCTCCTGATGCAGTTGATTATGCAACAATAATCCCAGAAATATCTGTAGTCACAAAAGAATTGCCAAATGAGAGAATGAATTCTTGCAAGAAATGAATGTTCCACTTGTTTTATATATGAATGGGAGTTGTAACAATGATGAAGAAAATTAGAAAACCGAGCAATAAGAAATGCCTTCCAGCTCTATATGGGCTGCTCTGCTTCCACAATCATCCACATTCAGAGACTGATGCCTGAGAAGTTAAGTTTACTCCGAGATTTTTAAGATCAGGGCTATTTTTTTTAGCATAAAGTATAATTGATATTCACTTTCACATTTGGGCCTCAATATAGGCATTGATCTTGTACAATCAGCTGGAAAAAAAACCTCCTGAAATGGCAGCTCCCTAAATCACAACATATTATTATTATAAAGATATACACAGAGTACTTGTGGAAGCATCACAAAAAGATAGCCTGCTTTAAATTCAAAACCATGTCTGAATGAATCATAGCAGTGTGCTATATAGTGCATACATGCTGGAGTATGTATGAACATATGGATGATTTGAAAGACAGAAGACAGGTTGGCTAAAAGTAATTATTCTGGAAGGTCAAACCTTGCCAAAACATAATTTTTGTCACAAACTTTACAGATACTCTACTTCCTTCAACATGCTACAGATTAAATTCCTTCTTATACCTAAAGTGGCAAGGACATGACGCAGTTCAGCTCCCATGACAGTGCCATTTCCTTCCTTGTCAAAAACACGCAATCCTTCCACAAAGTCCTCAAATGTCCCTTGGTCCTTGGATCGGGCAATGTGTTGTAACATTGGGAGAAAAGTCTCAAAATCCAACATCTTTGTGTTCATTTCTGACAAGAAAGAATATGCTGATGATGACAAATACCAAAAGTAACAATTCTGATACAGACAATTCCAATAATCCTCTTAGCCTTCCCCACCCCACCCCACCCCACCTCCCTCCTTCTCTCCTTCTCTCCCTCCCTCCCTCCCTCTCTCTCTCTCTCTCTTTCACACACACACACACACACACACACTTGTGTTTAGATACAGTTTCCCCATTTCATCAGTGTATCTTCCTGTAACAACACATCTGGAAACCGATTCAAGCAGATCTGAACTTGGAAAGGATAGATTACAGCTCAGAAGAATTAAGTCTTGCAATTGCTTCGAGATCAGTTATTGAACATGCAGATGTATAGTTTTGTGGAAGGCAGGGAACTTCTGAAGTAGGATATGAAAAGGCCTGAATCTGTCTGAATATAAGTACCTTCTGTCTTTGGTTTCCCTAGCACTTTCAAGACTTCTGCATTGGTGGGGTTCTGTCCCAGGGCTCGCATGACGTCTCCACACTGGCTGTATGTGATTTTCATTTCTCCAGTTGGGGTCCTGTCAAAGAGCATGAATGCTTCTTTGAACTCTAGGCAAAAAACAGAATTCCATTAGCTCTTTGCATTAGCAGAAACTTTTGTAGAAATCCTTCCTAACCAACATGTGAAATAGTTAAAAAAACAGAAATGGAGGCCTATTTTTATCTATATGTGGGAGTTTTGGAGAGGTTATATTTATCTGATCTCAAAAGAAAGCACAATAGCTAGACCAGATAGCAAACAAAAATATTATAATTTGTCTCTTTACATGTGAGAAATTGCAAAGCAGAAAGTGATTTGAACTGTTGTTCTATGGAGATTGGAATGGGACAACTGGCTTCAGCTGCCTGGCCATGCCCATTTCACCCCAGGCCCTCCACCACAGTCAACTCATCGGGAGTGTGCATCATTAGCTAATGCCTTCCAGATGTTCCACACTGTTGCAGGGTATCCCTTGGCTGAATGCTGCAGATTTGTGGCAAGCCAGTGAGCGGGCAAGCAGAGATTCATGGTGCTTCTGAAAGGGAGAGATTGGCTGATAATAGAGTAACTTCCAGGCACATCCAGAAATCAGGAATTTGTTTCCTTTCCTCTGCCAAACTAAAAAAAATCTCTGCCTGGCCCAACTCTGCACCCAGCTCCCCTGGGATGCTGCATCATTGTGGTGGGTGTAGAATGGGGCAACAGGACTTGTGGACTTCTTCCTCTTCTTCCAACCTTCCTCCTCCCATCACTCAACGAGGACTTCAATGGAGTCCCCTCAATTAATTTCCCCTCCCTCATTTTCCCCACCCCATTACCAGCTGGAGGGAGTGGGCTGGGACTGAGATGGAGCTGGGCGGCTAGCTAAGGTGGATTCAGGCAGGGCCAGATTAGCTGTAATGTTGTGACTTTTTTTCCCTTCACCATGTCAGAGTTTGAGCTAGATCAAACCCAAAAAATTTTGAGCAATGTCAAATTCTGGCACTAATTCACCAAGATATAAGGAAACTAATCATGATCTGTGATTGGTAATTTTATAAAAGGTAGTAAGTTTCCAAACCCTAATTTTTAACAATAGCATTACAGTAGCGGGAATTTTTTTTAGTTTGGCAGAGGAAAGGAGGAACAATTGGGATATAGCAACTTTCAGCCAACTCCTCCTCCTAAGTTCCATTTAGAAACTGAAAACAAATTCCTGATTTCTGGATATGCTTGGAAAGACTGTATTATTTCAGAAGCACCACAAATCTCCATATGCCTACCTGCTGCCTTGCCATGAAACTGCAGTGTTCAGCCAAGGGGGTCCATGGAATGTCTGAAAGGGAGCAGCTTGCAGGATTTGGTTTGCTTTCTCCCATTCTGTCCACTATGTCCATACATCCTCCTTCACTCTCTATATTCACAATGGTCCCAGCCCAGATGGTAGCACCAGTGGAGATGGCAGTAGAAACTGTGATTATGTAGTGCACAGCGATAGCCAAGGCTGAAAGCCAAGTCTTACAGTGCAGCTGTAGGCCAATATTTGAGCTTTATGCAGTTTCTCACTTTTCCTGACCAAAATAGAGGTGACAGAGAAGTTGGTTGCTGCCCTAACCCTGCCCATAGTGTTGTCGGTTGCTGCCTTCCTGTCACTTGCAGCTTGCTCTGAGCTCACACTTTGTTGCCAATTCACTCCCACTTGCACACACATAAAGTGCAATGGTTGGAAAGCAACACTTCTTGCCAGGGGGAAACAACACATTTTCCCCACCCACCCACTCATATCACCTTGAGTTTCCATTTCAGGAAGCTGGGATGCACAGCTAATTGGATTGGGACAAGTATCCCTTAGAAAATTGCTTGGAACAAGGGGGCAGGGGAGGAGCAACAGGGACTGGTGGTGGGGGAGTAGGACCAGGCAAAGGGTCAGGAGCAGATGACTTTCCATGGTGGGTTGGCTATGGTGGGAGGGCTCAAGGTGATGCAGGTGTAGGCAGGTGGTCATTGGACAACTGTTCTAGATCCTATAGAGAAATACTTGGAAGTTCAACATTTCAAAACTCTTCCATAGCAAAGGGAAGGAAAACAAACAGTTAAATATTTTAGCATAAAAATAAATAATGTTTTTGGATAAATTGTAAAAATAAAGTTGTAATATAAAAGAGGTGCCAGGGATGTTATTTGTCCAACATATTAATTTGGAATAGATTACAGGAAAAGGCTAGAAAGCTGAATGACTTTGGGCCAATCACTTCCTCTCAACTCTAGGAAGAAGTCAGTGGCAAACTACTTCTGAAAAAGCTTGCCAAGAAAACTCCAGGGACTTATGCAGGCAGTCTTCAAGAATTGAAAGCAATTGAACAGAAGAAAAAAAAGCTTTTAATTGAACTTCAAAATACAATTTCTAATACTAAAATCAGTATAGTCTACTTGCTTCTGAAGAGACATTTAAGCAAAAACAGGAAGCCAGTGCATTGTAGATCTTTATGTTGAACGGATCAGAATCATGGATTCCAATAATGTTTCTATTTCTATATTTATTGCACTATTATTACATTTAAAGGAGTCATATTTATTGGTTTTTTTGGTTATGAAGTCATCTTAAATCTATTTCCGCTTAGATAATTCCAAAATACACTATCCTATGTTTTGAATCTACTATTTTATTTAAAGTTGTGGGAAGCTTACATTACTTTGTGAGGCCATCTGAAAAGAAAAAAAGTAATTGAACTGATATCTAAATGATAGCATATTCAATGTAGATTTAGAAGTCCACTAAATTTAGTGGGAATGATTAACTTAAGTTCCATTAATTTAAATTAGTATACTTATAGTATAACAATCTGGATCCTATAAACTGGCTACAACTGAAATGTTCAGTTTTAATTTCAGCCCAGAACATTACCTTCAGGGATGGATATTTCTGGAAAAATCAGAATTATGTTATTTTTGTATGTGATAGTTTTTAGCTTCTTAACTTGCTGCATTATCCTCTCTTTATCCTTTAATTCTGCAAGCTGAATAAGTACAGTCGTGCTGCATTGATTTGCATTTGATTTCTCCCTTTTATGTGGTAGTCGATAGGCATTTTCTACCACAACGGAAGGGCCTCCTAGTTTCAGAATATGTGGTAACCATTTTTCTATGAAGGCTACCAAATTGTGGCCCTCTTCTTTCTCAGGCAAGCCATAGATCCTGAGAGTACGAAGTTGCATCGATTTCTTGATCTGTTTCATGTGGCAACTGAGGTGTTTATTTTGTCTAGCTGAGCCATCCAAATCCTGTCTGCATGCTTGCTCATGCTCAATTATAGAGCTAGTTGTAGCAATCGATCGGGCCAGGCTGTGAATTTGCTCTTCCAGCATATCCATCCGTGAATTCAAGGCTGAAATTTTACCATCAAAATCCTTCACTACCTCTGAGGCACGGTCTACTTTTTTCTGAATTTCCAACATAACCTTTTTCATGACTGTATCTCTACTACTGAAATATTGCAAGAAGTCAGTGCCAATGTGCAACCTCAGACAAGTGGAAGCCCAAGAATCTTAAGCTTCACAGAAATCTTTGGGCCACAGTTATAGTTGGGTTGGTTTGTTATTAGGTCATTGGTGGCATCACAATGGCTAATAATATATCAAAGGATTTATAAACTTTATTGAACTTCAGGACTGAACTTCAGACCTGCCATGGCAGTTTTTCTGCCTTCCTCAAGCTATTGCTTGAGGTTTAGACAATAATTTCCATAATGTGTAGATAACAATGTCTTTTGCCATACTATTAACCAAAACCTAATTCAACATATCCAACCTTGGGTTATGCCGTAATATGTCTCTTTCTCTGAAACAAGGGGGAATTACTAATTCTCAAAAATATAGGTTGAAACTATTGAAACATTATAAAGTTTCTATATATAGATAATATAGCTGCTCATGTAATAGCTTTTTATATTTATATTTATTTATAAAGGCTATTTATATTTTCATCTGTCTTCATGCAAAAAAAAGATGGCAACCTACCAAAAACATAACCATATCAGATAGACTAGAAATACAAATTAACCTAAGCGAGAAAATGAGGAAAGAACATATGTCCATTCTAAAGAAGTTCAAATGACCAGGACCTGCTGTATTACATCCCAGAGTTCTGAAGAAGCTGGCACACATGATCTCAGAACCACTGAATCATATATTTCATAGAACCTGGGGAACTATCAGAGAACTGGAAAAGAGTCTATGTGGTTCTCATCTTCAAACAAGCAATAGATCTGTGAACACCTAGAAGCAAGTAAAATTAGAACCCAACATAGATGTGTCAAAAACAGATTGTGACAAACAAATCTTATTTCCTTCTTTGACAAAGTGACTAAATTAGTAGACCAGCATAATGAAGCGGACATTATATACTTTGATTTCAGTAAGGCACTTGAAAAGTAGACTAGAACCTAGTTTTTGATAAGCTAAAAAAATGTGGGAGGAAAGTATCACTACTTGATGTATTTGTAACTGGCTGATAAACCATACTCAACATGTAGCTCTTAATGGAACTTCATCTACATGGAGAGAATAAGCAATGGGGTAAAATTCCATATTAGACCCGCAACATCTTCATAAATGATTTAGATGAGGGAATAAAGGAAAACTCATCAAATTTGCTGATGACATTAAACTCGCAGGAATAGCCAACACCCAGAAGAGAGGCTCAAAACCCAGATGGATCTTGTCAGACTTGAACACTGTGCCCCATCTAACAAATGAAATTTGGAATAGAAAAAAGTAATTTAGGCAAGAAACACCAAATATATAAATAGATTTATGTATTATAAATAGTATAAATAAATTAGGTGAAATTTGGCTCAATAGCACTAGCTGTGAGAGGGATTTTGGAGTCCTAGCGGACAATCACTTAAATATGAGTCAGCAGCGTGCAACAACTAAAAAAGCCAATGGAATCTAGGCTGCATTACCAGAGGGATAGAATCAACATCATATGAAGTGCTAGTACTGCTTTATAAACCTTATTATGACCACACTTAGAGTACTGCATCCAGTTTTGGTCACCATATTATTAAAAAAATGACTCCCAGTTGACGTTGTGGTGGCAATAGCTGGAAAATAGCAGAGCCCTACTGGACTCTGTGAAATGCACCCAGCAACTGCTTGCTGGGAGACCCTATGGGGCTCAGCCACCCTGGAGGGGTGGTGAAGAAAGGAGAAGCGCTTCGTCGAATGTGAGGAAATTGCAATTTTCTCACTGTTCCAAGAATGCTCTCCTGAACAGCAGCAGGGACGATGGCCATTTTGGTCTGTCACAAGCTGGGACAACCGGGACACTAAGATCTTGTAATGGAGTGGTGCGTGGATAAAGCAGTGAAACTGGGTGAAATAACCCTTATACCAAAGATTTAAGCCAAGCTAAAAAACATAAAAAATAACCTCCAAATAGTAAGAAAGTGGCGATTGGATTAATGGAGAAGGATTAAACACTAAAAATTGAAGAGAAAGATTAAAGATATTCAAATGCAAAAGAAATATTCAAGGATGTTTTCTTGAACAGATTGTAAAAAGTGATTTTGGGAGAAATTGCTTTTCTAAACTTTATTTTTAACTCCCCAAATGGATGACAGTCAGTCATCCAGTAAGTATAAGATTGACTCTTATACTTCGTTAAAGTTGGAACTGGGAGCAGGACAGCTCTACTGGAGGAAGAAGATTACTGCAATGTGAGACATTTGAAGGAAAGTGCTAAAAGGAGAAAAAACAATTTGATCTTGACTTTATCATTGCAGACAATTAGGAGACTTGGAAATATTTAACCAAACTGTCTGAAGATGTTTGAGGCAAATTGAACTATAAAAACTAAAACTTTATTGACCTGCTCATTGAAAAGAAAGAAAAAAATAAGAAAAGTAAATAAAACTTCAAAATTTGGACAATTGGGAAGGAGTAAACTGGAAATTACAAAGACTGTAAAGTAAAAATTATAGTTTCTAAGGACTAGAAGCCAAGAGGCTTTGGAGGAATAATTTTGGGATTGATAAATTTTATTAACAATTTACTCTTTTTGGAGATTTTAGATGTTGGAATACTGGAATATTAAAGACACACACTAAGTAATTTTCCATATATTAATGTGGTTCAAAGTGATTCAATAGGAGGCAATAGAGTTCTATGAAGAAATGCTAATGATGGTTAAAGGTTTTTTTGAAAGTATGACAAGATGTATAAGGAGATGAGGGGATTGTTTAACAAGAAAGAAGTGAGTGTAGAAGACCCTCAACAAATGGTGGGAAAAGATGAACAAAATATTGAGGTGACAAATGAGAAATCAGAAGGCGTGGGGAGGAAACAAATCAAAAGAAGCTCCAAAAAATAAAAAACAATGAAAAGACAATAACAATAAATACTAAGAATCGAATAGACAATCCCCTAAAAGTTTACAATAGTATAGAAGGAAAAAAGGAGCACTTCCCAAAAATAATGGAAGGTTTATGGATGGGTATCCAAATGATGCAGCAGAAGGAGATAAGGGGAAAGGCAGAGGCAACACTCAGGCAACACTCAGTCCATGTAGAAATGTTAGAAAGAAATATAGGATCAGAGGTAGAATTCATCAGGTTCTGACCAGTTCTGGAGAACCGGTAGCAGAAATTTTGAGTAGTTTGGAGAACCAGCAAATGCCATCTCTGACTGGAGATTTTACAGTATACTTCTCCTGCCACACCCACCAAGCCACACCCACAGAACCGGTAGTAAAAAAAATGTGAATCCCACCACTGTATAAGATCCTAAGAGACAAATATAAAATCATCATCAAAAAATCAATAACGATGGAATTCTAAAAAGACCAAGAGATGAGGGATAGAGTCATAAGATTTTTAATACCATGATTATATTAACAACTAATGGATAAACTGGGAAAATAACAATACACATGTAGATACATAATAGAATTTATTATAACCATAAATATAGCAGGTTAGGAGGAGGAAAACTCTGATTAAGCATACCTAAATATACTATCATGATTAACAATGGGCAAAAATATATTGGATCTCATAGTTTTTAGGATTACAAATTCAGGGGACTCAGAGATATAATCTTAAGAGTGATTGAGTTGTATTAATAAATGGCTTTATTGGCTATAGAATATTTAGATTTTGGAAACATGATAGATTTTGAGTAATATTTTAAATACTAAAATATTGATGACTTAACAGGGGTCAATAAACACATTGTATGAAGAAATGTAATTGATGTTTAAATATAATATTATACAGAGAGAATAGTATTACTTAAAGATAAAGAGGTGAATATTGAAGAACCTCAACAAGTGGGGGGGGAAGGTACAAATTGGGAAAATAGTATATATAGCAATATACAACAATATATTATAATTATAATGAGTATATTAAGATGAGAAATTGGAAGATAAAAACTGTGTATAAGTAATTGTATTATTATTGCTGTTAGCACTGTGTAAAAATATATTGACCCACTCATTACACTTTCCACAAATTATGTTGGTTGTTAAAGAAAAAGTGTAAATAAAACATATACCAAAAAAATAAAATAAAACCCAAGATGTTGAGACTCTGGAAAGAGTGCAGAAAAAAACAATAGAGATAGTGAGGCTGGAGCTAAAACATATGAAGGATGGTTGCAGGAATTGGGTTTGACTCTAGTCTAATTTAAGGAGGGACTAGGGGGTGATATGATAGCAGTGTTTCAATATTTGAAGGGCTGCCACAAAGAAGAGGGGGTCAACCTATTTTCCAAAGCACCAGAAGGCAAAACAAGAAACAAATTAATCAAGGAGAGAAGCAGCCTAGAATTGAATTGGCATTCTTCAGTCTCAAGAGAGCATGGTATCGTGCTATGAAACCATTAACTGCCACTTCCTGTGTTGTTTCAATGCTGAATGCAACGCTGGAGTGTCCTCTCCAGAGCACAAGGCCTGAGTAATTTTATAT
Organism: Laticauda laticaudata; assembly: GCA_004320025.1. Lineage (NCBI taxonomy): Eukaryota > Metazoa > Chordata > Lepidosauria > Squamata > Elapidae > Laticauda > Laticauda laticaudata. The sequence goes on along the minus strand of BHFT01048077.1, from coordinate 15,705 downwards.
GGAGGATAAACTGTTACCCAAGCAGCAGATCCCCCCTCTCCACATCACTGAAATAGTCTAATGGAATGGCAGAGCCGATACAATTGTGTTGCAGGAGTCCTGCTGTGTTGCAGGAGTTACCAAAATGTGATTGTACACAGTCACAAACTGCTTCCGGGACTCTGACTTCAGATTTTGCCTTGAGATTGATTCCTGAAGCTTTTTCCAACAATAGATATAGCACGAGGCAGTGGAAGTTTGAAATCAGAGTTTCCCTTCTCCTAGAAGATGATTCTACCATTTTATCTGCCATTGGGGCATAAAGCCCTCGTCCGCCTTCAAAACTGTTGACCATCTTCTTCTGAAACCCTGGAATGGGGGCCCTTATGAGGTGTACCAGCTGTGAGCAGAACCGAAGTCATGTTGGATGACCCATTGAATTAAATAAGGAAGTGTGTCTCAAACTCAGTCGCTCTGTTAAATAAGAAAGTGTTCCAGTTTGTGCACAAGAGAAAAAAACAAGATAAGGCTAGAACAATGGGGAACTGTAATAAAGTGCTGCGATGTCAGAAACCGTGTAACTGCTTTTGCTAGATAGGGAGCTAGTATGAACCTTCGAAATATATGTGTCAATTTGAAAACAGAAAGAATGTGAGCCAAGCCCTCGTACGAGGGGGCGGACAGTTAGGGTATAAAAATGCTGCCTGAATTTTGCTCTGGGTTCCTTCAATGCCTGAGGGAACCCGTCTCTGCAGACACGTGAATAAAACCTTGTTTTCCTTGGATCAACGAATCTTTTGGTGGTTTTTTATCTGCTTCCACCTCACACAGCCGTGCAACCTAGAACTAAGGAGAAATGTTCTAATTATGAGAACAATTAACCAGTGGTACAGCTTTCCTTGTGGGTGCTCCATCACAGAAGGCTTTCAAAATGAGGGTCTCCTGCTTGAGCAGAAGATTGGACTAGAAGACATCCAACGTCCCTTCCAACTCTGTTATTCTGGTTTGGACTTTGATTTTTTTCAATCATGCTATACTATAATGTGACATATGCAAAAGTAAGCCATTCTGATTTGTTTATAAAACCATCATTAAATATCTTAGTTAATAGGTATGAATGCAACAAATATATTTGATCTGATACCAACATAGCAACTTTTATCATATCCTACTGAACTTAATGGCTTTCATAGTTTATGGTTTAGTGTATTTTGTGAACTTAACTAATGGCAATTTATTCATTATAATATGGAAAAAAAGTAGCATACATATGAATACGATGGTTTTAAAATAAACCATTACTTACCTTCAATCTGATCAGCACTGAATTCAATCTAAGGAGAGAAGAGCATAACATTATTTGCTACTCCCCTTTTACACTTTGATTCAAATTGAGTCAATCCATCTCTTAGCATGTATTGTATATTAAGGTTAGAAATAAATGCACCATTCGAAAACTGAAAAACAAAATTAGAGACAGACCATTATGAAGAAAATCTACAAGATCAGTAAGAGTTCACACTGACATAATAGCGCATAACTAGCCAAATTATTTGAATAATTTGAAATGTCTACATGCCTTTTAGTACATCTACAAACAAGACTACAGTTAGTCTTCAAATTATGACCATAATGGATTTCAGAATTTCACAAGTCATTATAGCTGTAAGTCGAGACACTATATGACTGGACATTTTATGACCACTTTTACAACAGTCATGAAGTCATTCAGTCAGGTCGTTAAGCAAATCCAGCATATCCAATGGTTTCTTTCCCATGTTCTGCTGGAAAATGACAAAAAAAAAATCGCAAATTGCAGTCACATGATAGCAGAACACTGCCACCAGTCTTAAATATGAGTTAGTTGCCAAGTACCCAAAATGTGATCATGTGATCATAGGGGAAGGGGCAGCAATTGTAACCTTGAGAATAGGGCATACATAGCTTTTGTAAAGTCTGTCATAATTTTGAATAATTGTTGAGCAACTAGTTATAAGTCAAGGCTTACTGTAGATAATTTCATTTACTCATTTTTAAAATCTGGTCATACATTCTCAAGAGGAAAAGTCAATGATAAGAAACTATACTTTTATATTTGATGCATTTCTCAGGTTGGATTCTGTAGATAGTTTCACATAATGTTTACATAATTTGGATTTATATATTGCTGGAACCTAATGAGCTATGATTTTTCAATAAACCATGTTTAAGCAATCTAAGTTTTGGAATGATGGGTGAATTCAATTGTATGTGTCAAGCTAAACTGTAATTGCATGAAATTGCAATGGCAATTTCAAAAACCTACCCTTTCTTTCCTAGCTTCATTTCTTGTTGTTCAAGAATCTATCTAAACCATTCCCCCTTCCCTCTGTTGTCTCTTTCACTCTGAAACTTTGCTTGTCATACTTGTCAGGCAGCAGAGCTTATTTGCTGCTTTTTTTAAAGTATCACAAAGTGATGCTAAACACAATTCTTAATCAGAAATGTTTCTGTAATATAAAATATTTATCGGATCATAAAGAGAGGCTATAGTTTTAAAATTATTGATAGGGTTCTTATAGTTAGGATAGCATTACTAGGTTCCTAGTTGTTTTTCATAATCTAGCCATGAAATTATGCAGACACTCACAACTCTGTACAGGATGTATGTGACAGCTCACATCTTCCTGTGTCTTCTAGCTCATATCTTCCAAATGTGATAAGGCCCAATCAGACATTCTTAAAACTTGAGCACTCAGCCTCTGTGTCCCCTTTCAGCTCCAATCCCATCCCATTTAACAAAATGCACTGGCTTTTAACTCAAAATGCACTGGTTTTATGTAGATATTAACACACCCAGTACAAGTATCTGCAAGAGCTCTGTGCAAGGTGCATAAAACTGTACTCATGTGACTTGTCTCAAAGCCAATTCGTGTACGTACAAATTTTACATATGAAGACTTTTTTTTGTCAGATGACATGAAAAGACATCAGAAAAAACTGTAATATGGTTGATTGATTTGAGGTGAGACATTCCCTTCCCAGGCTGATTTGGCTTAATTAAGCACTATTAAGAATACACTGTATTAACATGTAAAGGAACATAATCTAAATGATTATTATGTACAAAATGTTTTTAGAATTTTGTAGAAGCTATTTTTTTCTATAAAATCATCCATTTTATAATTATTTTATAGAAGGTTAAATCTCAAGAGGCAAAATAGACAATGACAATTAAGCTTAGTATGGAAATATGCATCAACTGAGAAGATAAAAATTCAGAAGAAGGAATATTTTGCCTTGCAAGAAATAGCGGTTAGTATAATGAAAATCTAGACAAAAAAGTTCCGTCTTCTATAGAGTATCATCTATTCTCTGCTGCTAATGATCATGTGTGAGTACTAACACCCAATTTTGTAAGAAATCATAAGGTTTTCGAAAAACCAAAAAGACAGGCAAGTTGTGGACCTCACAAATAGCTCAATAAGAGCCCAACAGAAGGCTGGTTTGGGGTGAAAGATGGAAAACTAGATTCAGAGCAGATATAGACTGGAGTGTAGTATCCTGAAAGAGAATGTGGTTGACTGAATGGAAGAATGAAAAGGAGCACTGCTATTGCAAGTTTTTTCTTGCATCCCACTATTAAAACAACTTCCTATTTTCTGATAATATCTCCTGGCAGCTTCCACTTCTTCATTTATTGTTCAGGTTCTCCACACTGACCTCATCCTGAACTCAAGGAAAATGTAATCAGGTTGTCACTGTGAGTGTAGAAATATGTAGAAGTATCTCAGTTTCATGTTTGTTCCTGTATATTTCTACCTCAGTTTTAAAAAGTCCTATTCATTTTGATGAACATTTCTCATCTTTGTATGTTCCTTTCTTAGAATATACTTTTTTGCAAATTGTTTTCTTCCATATTATTTGTAAGATTATTTCCTTCAGTTATTCCAGTTATGTTTTTTTTAAAAAATTTATACCTGCAATGTAAATTGGGCTGTGAAATAGCAACTGGTTCAAAAGTACCCACTCTTTATCCATCAGGCAGTTTTGGTGCCATTGTTTGCACGCTTTGCAAGCAATATGTGCAAACCCTAAAGGACACTTTTTGAGTTCCACATGAGAGGAATATTCCAAAAAGTGAAGATTTCAGCAATTCTGGCTTAATTATAGATTAGGGTTGATTGGCCAAATTTACCAAAAATGTAATTAAATTCATAGTAAGCCCTAACCATAGGAGCCGAGGTACATTAGCAACAATAGGCTGAATTCACATAGTAATATACTGTATATATTTATACAAACCCACAATGTGGTTTAGGGTAGAAAGTCATCCAAGCCAATTTATTATGATTTACCAAGTTTATGTATCAGTGTGTTTGTGCTTATATATATTTATTACAGTAGCATTAGTCATCTTTACAAAGACAAGGTTCAAGCCTTTTCCATTTTGTTCTGAAGCTATTAATAATTCAACTTCAAGAGCTGTCTTACAAGAATGTGTCACTATCAAAGGAGAGGAATACAAAAAGTTTTTCCCTTGCCTGCCTGATAACTTGAGAGACCACTGCTTTGAGTGCCTGTGGAAAGCAAATGATAACAAGAAACACATGACCTACTGCATGTGTTAGATAGTTCAGTGTGTTTCACTATTATTAAGAGTAGCTTCACTGACACTTAAATATTAAGAGGAAATGTAATGTACCTCTAAATACCAAATATCATGACCAAAAAAAGGAAAACAAGTTGACACATTCCTCATAAGCTTTTTCTGTTATTTGATCATTTTTGGAACCTAGATCCAGAACTACATGAACTCTTTAGGATAATCCATGCATCTCTCCTTTTCTACATTCATTATTTTAATGCCAAATTGTAAGATAGAAGGGTCAAAGATTGGCTCACTATGTAATGATTTAGATTAATGGTACACTTGGGTAGGGTAGAGAAATGGGCTGAAAATTACAAAACTTTAAATTTAAAATGACATTTCATTTTAAAATGAAATTTAATAGAGACAAATGAAAAATTATTCATTTAAGAAACGAAGTATGCACATGGGCTAGAGGATACTTGATTTGGTAATAGTTTTGTGAAAAAGATCTTGGAATATTAATCAATCACAAACTGAATATGGATAAACATGATAATGTGATTAGAAAAGAGGCAAATGCACTTTTAAGCTGTGTGAAGAGAAATATAAATTCCAAATCATCATCTTGTTTTATGCTGATTAGCCTACAGCTTGGTTGCGTTCAATTTTGGACAACGCTGTTTAAAAAGGATTCAGACAACGTGAAACAGGTTCAGAGAAGGGCAAACCATATGACAAGAAGGATTAGGAAAATACTGCAGTTCTATAGAGAAATATTGAAGGAACTAGGAAGGTTTAGTCTTGAAAAGAAAAGGTAGAGGGGAAAAATGATAGAACTTAACAAATACCTGAGCAAATGATACATAGAAAAAAGGAAACATTATTCTTTAGGGCTATTGCATTTTACAGTCCTAAAGAATAAAAAGTAGTTTAATAGTGGAACTAATTTTCCACAGGATGATTAGCTGCATCTTTCTTTTTTAAATATTATTGTTTTATCATAAAAATAAAATACAAAACAATAAAACAAACAAACAAAATGAAACAAAACAAAAGCATATGTTCAACCCTAACAACCTCAAAGAAAAAAATAGTGTGCAAAAAAAGAGGGAAAAGTGATTACTTAAATTTAACATTTAACATGTAGGATCTGCCCTGCCTGTGTGCTGAAAGAAAAGAAAAAGCAGTAAATTCTTTCTTTTTACACACACACACACACACCCACACCATCTGTTGTTATATTTAGCACATAGAAAGTCCACAAAAAGTTTCCAGTCTCTTATAAAACTGTCTGGTTCATTATCTCTAATCAAAGCAGTTAATTGACAAGCTGCATCTTTCTAAAAGGGTTGAGATACAAGTTAGGCAACCATTTGTCTGGAATGCTTCTCCACTGAGCCGAAAGAAGAATCCAGGATGGATAGTCTCTAGTCTCCTAGCTCGGCTCCCCAAGAAGAAGCATTCAGGTAGGAACAACACCCCTTTATTTGAGATTCTCTTACTGAGGAATCTAAGAGGCTGGCCTAAGTGTCCTTCCCATTGTATAACTTTATAGTTCTGCATAGCTTCAGTGAAACCATTTGGCTTCTGCATATATTTGGCAGATATATTTCATGCAACATTTATTTATTTATTTATTTAGTATATGGCACATCATACATGTATTAGCAATATAAAATAACAGAATAAGTTGTGATGCCTACCGTCCCTGTGCTATTGTTTCTTTTTCTTATATGTATCCATTTCATGTATTCATAACTATGTTTATACTTATACCTGTTCTCTTATAATCGCTTGACAAAATAAATAAATAAATAAACTTGCTTAATTCGGGTTTATAGTAAATCCAGTCCCTGAAATCTGTGCAAATCCAATCAATTGTGGTTTATTTGATTAATAATTATTAAACATACTATTGTATGATATATGAACCTAGCTATTATGTTCAACAGTAAAACGTGTAGATTCAAAAGGACAGTTCTTTCTTAATAGTTTTTTTTAAAATAAAGAATTTGAAAAAATAGGTGTCTTCCTATTTTTATATTGTCTCATATATTTTCATTATCTGGATTTACTTTCCAGCTGAAATTCTGAAACCATGCCATAAATTAAGATGATAATATTTTCTAACGTGCTTCTGGTATCATGAGTTCAACATGAATATATAGACATGTTGAAAACTACATCTTTGATGTTATTCCTGTATAAATATTATCAAAGGAAGTTTCTACCTGGAATATGAAAATGGAGCCAATAGACATTAGGAAAGAAATTTAGAAAGTTTTGATGTACCCATTACCCTTGCCATATTTTCTATGTGAAAATTCATAGAGAAAAGAGATAATGTCACCATAATCTAACATATCAAAGGAGATCAAGTTTAGAAAGTTATTTGGAAAAGACAATGAGAATGAAATAGCCTGTATTAGTGAAAATCAATATACAAAACACTGTATATACACTTATAAACTAATTTATCTCAATGCAAAACAATTTTTATACACTAATGATATCTTCTGCTTCTTCAGGATAGTGCAAAATCACAGAAGGGATCTATGCCAAACTTTTAAAAATCCAGATTTTCAAGTTTGGGAGACTTTTGGAAGTCTTTTACAATAGATGTAGATGATTTCTTCAAATAGTTGAAGACAATGTTGAAAGGAGACTGATATTTATTTCATGAACTCCATTTTCAATATGAGTTTTAAGCAAGAAATAAGTAGAATCTATTCAACCATGATGACAACAGCAGAAAATAAATAAATATTTTATGGAAAATTAAACATTTTTCAACATTTCAGGTTTTTTTTTAACCAGGAAAATTATATACATTATAATATTCATTCCTTGGAATCAGAATACATTTGATGAAAAAGCGTTACAAACAGAAATGGTCCTACAAATAATTTCAGGTTAAATACAAATCTTATCAAAACTTTCAATAGCTACACATTATTTCTTATTAAGCACTAAAAATATTAAAGGTTACAATTAACTTGAACTACCCAGTTTCTACAAAATATATTTATATTCATTGAGCAGAAGCTGATTTCCAAAATAATTCTTCATTGTAGATCACATTATTTAATTAAAATAAATAATGAATATGTAATATTAGCTGAAGCTGAATAAGGAAGGAATGGGAAGATGGTAAACAACATTTCAGAGTAGCCAAGTGATAAATTTGGAATAAAACGTGGCTTCTTCCACTATTTAAATTCATTAGCTTGGACTATTCACTATGTTCTGCCTGAACATAATCATCTTTTAATTTATCAGTGGTAGAATTGTATTCCCTGCTCCTTCTTCCAAGGAAGATAATGCTCCTCAACCTAGTGCCCTTTCACATGTACTGGATCTTGCTTTCCACAATATTTTCTAAGATTTTCTAAGATTGTTGTCTGGAAATTATTGGAATTATTATCAGATACATCTGAGGGCAGCAGATTAGCAGAGGCTGGAACAAGAAAAATTGAACTACTTACCGTCACACTTTTGGGATCAAAGGTAGGTTCTTTAGGTGGTTCTGGAGCTGGAGCTGGAGGAGCAGCTGCTTTGGGGGCTTCTTTCTTGGGGTCAGGTTTTTTAGGAGGCATGAGTCTGGATTTCTTGCCAAAGTGCTTGGTTGAAAAATAACCTTAAGGGCTTCGGGGAACAAAGGCAATACTTGCATCTATGGCTTATATACTCAGCTGTGGGTCTCATACATGAGGGGTGGGTAAAGTGCAAAGACAACTGTTTACTATAAAAGGAAGGGACTCCAAAAAAGTAGCGTGTCTCTCAATCAACAATTGTCCTTTGTCATCCACAAGGGCCTGGCTTGGCTCCATATCCTATGATAGAAAATGCAGGCTGCTTTTGCACACCTGGGCTAGGAAAGCTGTAGAAAACATTTACTGAAATGGAAATGCTTTTTTTAGAGGATTATCCCAAAAAAATAATACCGCTCTTTGCTTCTCAACCTGCCTCTATACTCAAGGGAGACAAAGTGTGTCTTTTTATAGGCAAGCCTTACAAGTACAAATGCCACACATTCCTTTCAAGCTCTGGATTTACTTTCTGACACTTTCCCAGTGGAATAGTTAACTGCAACAGGTGTGTGTGTGTGTGTGTTTCATGAGCTGATCTTGCTGGAGAGCCTTATTTGGCTTTTTCTCTCATTTTATTATCAATCATGTCTTTTACAATGTTGCCTTTTTCCTAGAAACTCAAATTATTTTTAAAAATTTATTGTGTTGCATATTGAATGATGACATCTGGGTTCTTTCATAGTACTAAATTTTGCATTGACTTTTGCAAAACAGGGGGTGCATGCCAAGCCAGTTCTAATTTAATCAACAATAAACCCAGAGATGTCAAACAGATGACTTGGCCCAAGCTGAACAGAATGCTCTGAGCACACTAAGCACCTGTGATCTCCAACTTGATAAAAAGACACAAGTTCTACAACAGAGACCAGAGGGAAGATGAAACTGTTGGAGATTTTGTAGCAGCCCTGAGACACATCGGAGGAGCCTGCGAGTTCCAGAACATAGATGAGGCCATGAGGGACTGCGTGGTCCTCGGGTTGAAGGACACGACCCTTCAGAGTAAGCTGCTGAATAGACCAAACATAACTGTGGCTGAGGCTATTGCAGAGGAAACCACCGCCGAAGTAGCAAAGAAGTCAGCAGCCACCATGCGCCAAATGAATGTGATCCCAGATCTGCCAAACCAAGCCAGAGAGAAGAAGGCAGAGGGAGGCAAGAACAGCCCACAGTGACAGGCCACTACGAAGATCTCGAATCCCAGAGCGATACTGAGGACGACACAATGTAAGATGTCCATAGACTTCAACTCAATAGACAAGAATAATGGCGGAAAAAGAAAGAAACCGGTGGGAGTTTTCAGTGGTGGATGCAGGGCAACCACCCTGAGCTGGAATGCATGGTTCCTTGAATGAAACTTGTAGGGCTTGTAACAACAGGGCACATCGAAAGGGTCTGGCCAAGAACAAAAAGAGTTATAGTCCTAAAAGACGTGCAAGCACCACCACCCTCAAGACATGAAGAGAGCAAGCTGGAAGCAGATGGAACGAAGCAAACATAACAATAACAGAGAGGAAACGCACCAGACACTTCCACCATCAGAAATGCCAGGCAGAAAAATGCGATGACGATCGAAGGGAAGCCTGTGAGAGAGATGGAGAGTCGTCTCAGGGTCTTTTCCTATCTTATGGAATTCCTGGAATAGCCATCCGGCGCCTGATCCCGGAATTAAACAAAAAGAATTACAGAAACAAAGACTGATTTAACAAGACACCAGGAAATCGAATCCCAGTAGTGGGCCTTGGAATTTCCTCTCCGAACTTTTAAGAGTCACACCAAGCAATCTTGCCTCTGACATTGTCGACCGTGCATCCCCTATCTGCTGGGATCGGAATGTTTGCGCCCCTGGGAACTCGGGATGAACCGGGATCAACCACATTGCCTGCAACCAACTGGGTAGGAAGTCCTGCTACAAGAATTCAAGATTGTTTTGATGGACCTATGGCAAGTACAAGGGGACCCAATTTCATTTAGCCTAGACTGAAAATAAGCCCCCATCCATTAAAGCCATGACGCTCCATTTTCTTTAAAACAAAAAATTGATGAACAACTAAACAAATTAATAGCTCAAGGGGTGTTATGAGCCAATCGACCAATGCCAGTGGGAAACAACCCATTGTGACTTCTGTGGAAACAGATGGGTTCAGTGCGCATCTGCAGCGACTATAAGCAACCCTAAACATCGCTCCAGCAAAGCGCATTACCTAGTACCGGTAGTGCAACTTACTGCACTCACAGGGAAGGAAAAAATTTTTGAAGCTTGATCTCACACAGGCGTACTCACAAGCTACCCATTGACCCCATTTACCGCAAAGGCAACCAGACTATTTGACACATAGAGGCATTCAAGTGTAACCGTCTCCAGTAGGGCATTGGCGTTGCCCCAGGCCGTTGTTCCCAAAGACCCCTCTGAGTTGCCTGTTAATGGAATCAAGGAGTGCGTCCCTTATTTTAGCCGATGTGTCTGGTCTCAGCAAAAAATGCCAACGAACTAGAGAACAGATTGAGGGACAATTTTAACAAATTTAGAGACGCAGGGCCTCAAGGTAAAAACCGAGAGAAATTTATCTAGCCCCAACCAGGTCGAATTTTGGGCTATTTCCATAGGATGAACAAGGCATTACACCCCCCCAAAAAAAAATAAAGCAATCAAAGACGCCACCTAGACCTAGGAACAAATTGACCTTCAAGCATTCCTAGTCTCATAAATTTTATACAATGTGTCCTGCCCCAGAATGCACCATCATGGCAGAACCCGTACATCAGTGCTAGATAAAAATACTACCCTGGAATTGGGCCACCAGGAACAAGAGCAGCATTTTGCAGGGTATCAAAGACCTGATTAACATCTAACACCATTTTTAATCCAGTTATTATAGCAATACCATCCTTCAGTCCCTGTTGATGCATCACCTTTTGGGATCAGTTGCCATACTGAATCCACAAGCTACCAGACTGCAGAGAGGCACTGGTCGCGTTTTATTACTCAAAGATGCTTTCAAGTCAGACGCAATTAAGCCAACTCGGACAGAGAAGCTCTCACAATCATCGCTGGGTCAAAAAGATTCCAATGAGTACCTTTACAGTAGAACTTTTTTTGATCATCACTGATCACAAGCCACTTTTAATCCGAAGCTGGAAACAAGGCAACCCCGAACTTTCGGTTCACTTAGAATGATGGGGTGGTCTAATTCCTCGCTACTTACTCTACCGCTGGTTTCATAGCCCGGAAAAGCCTCACCATGCCGACGCGCCTGAGCCGTTCCCACTGCCCATCACAGAAAGGACCAGCTCCAAGCCATCTCACACTTCAACTAGAGACCTGCCCGATCTGCGCTAACCCAGATGGACGTCGCGAGGCCACTGCAAAAGACCTTTAACAGACGCATATTGGAAATTGGGTAGGTAAGGTTTGGCCGGAGGAGACAAAAACGAGTTTTAAGCCATTGCGACCTGACGACCGAAACTGTCTATAGAAAAGGTTGCATATTATGGGTGACAGGGTGGTGATACCAAACAGTCTCAGGAAGATGTTCTTACTGTTGCATGAGGGCACCCGGGCATAGTCAGAAATGAAACCCTCGCCAGGAGTTACGTTTGGTGCCGACTGGACAAAGACATGAACGTTGAGTGGCAACATGCCTGACTGTCAAAATCGAGGCCTACCCTCCCACAGGCACCAGTCGAAAGGAAACTCCCCGGGTCCATGTTCTAAACTGCTATTGGACTTTGCTGGGCCAACGAAAGGCAACACCTTCTTAAAAGTTGTGGATGCCTACTCGAACTGGTTGGAAGTCATCCTATGGTTTTCCACACCTACATGGCAGCTAATAAACATAGACAACTTTTCCTACGCATGGACTGGCCTGATGTATGAGTGTTGGATTAATGGGCCCCAGTATACAGTTTAGCTCAAACGAGTATCTTGCTTCCCAGAGTATCCGACATGCTTTAACAGTGCCGGCCCAGTGCAGTTGCAACGGCAGGGCTGAATGCATTGTTCGTACCTAAGGAGGCTTAGATAGAATGGACAAGGGGTGTGCAGACAAACTAAACGAACTACTACCCTACGCATATTACCCTATGCAGCACAACCACAAAAGCCCAGCAGAACTCCTAATGGGGTAGGAAATTTGCGTTCCTAACCTAGGACAGATGCACACACTTAAACCTGGGACAAACCCCAACTCCTCCAGCAAATATCCGAACATTTAGAAATTGGCACTGGGATCAAAGAAAACCTCACTGGGGACCTGTTTGTGGCTTCCAGCCACGAATCACTCAAATTGCAGCCCCGGTCTTACGACTACTCCTAGACATGGAGAAATGGACGCGGCACATTGACCAGCTTGGTTCTGCGCAATCGTCGAACGCAAAACACACCAGAGCAAAAATAAATACCGACCAAAAAAACAACTGGGGGGGGAATACAAAATAATAAAATAGAGAGACGAACCCCCATAATAGACAACAAAACACTACAAAAAGACTATCAAACAAATCAAAAAGAGCACTCACGGTTAGATGAACCCCAAATGATGTCCAGGGTGAGCAGGAGAACGTAAGCGGGCTTTCTGGAAGAGAGACAGCCAGCCAGCTCGACAACCCAGTCAAGACCAGGAGGAGCGGGCGGAGCCATCTCAACCGTGGCTGAGAGGTCAGGCGGACGGACAAGCTTGGACTCACCCTTCCAGGAGTTCCATGAGAAGTAAGCAAAGAGGAGGACCAATCCCATCCGAACCGCTCGAAGACGCACGCCGAGACTGAACTGCGCAGGTCGACTAGACTTGGAAAAAGCCCAACCTACCTGCTGGACTATGGCACACATTTGGATAAACCGAAGGGGTAGGTGTTATGTATGGAACTTGGTAGGCTCCAAGTTCCCTATTCTGATTGGCTGAAAAGGCCGTTCTCGGATTGGCTATTAGAGAATCAATCCGATTAGCCCACCAAATGGTGGGAACAATTAAAATAGTGTCATTGGCCACAAGCCACGGGCAAGCCGCTATATAAAGGGCTGCTGCGGCTTGGGCTCTTGTTCCGTTACCATTGCTTAGCGAGTTTAATAAAAAAGTTTGTTGTTGGAACCCGGTCTCGCGCGCTTCTTTCCAGACGGAACAATAATGCTAAATCTAAACCAAACAAATCTCATTATGGCTTGACATACTAAATGTCCACTCAGTGTTTCATTCTCATAACTAGGTTTTCTCATAGTTAATTTAAACATAATTTGCTCAATTAGCCCAGTTCTCTGGATCCATATAATATACTATACCAAACCATAAAGTAACAACCTAGACTGTCTGCAACATGTTAGGCCTAAAATGGGTCATCTACAGCAATTTTTATTAGGATGACTGCAATTTACAATGGATTTTTCTGCATGCATACACTACTACTAAAATTGTACTGTAAAACGGTACCGCATACACTTTTTTATTTGGCATCTTACTACACGAGACAACCTGTGATTTGTTGAATCATCATTTCAGAGAGACTTCTTTTCCTAAATAATTAAACAGAAAGATTATAAACAGGCAAAAAAACAGTGAAAGTGACCCCACTGTTTGCATTCTTGCCTGTTCCCACTGCCCAACTTCTCAGCACAAAAAAGTGCCCTTCGCACAAGTTACAGCTCTTTTTTTAATCACAAATAACCAAATTAACCCAACCTCAATAGGGAGGAAAAAATTGATAATTGGATGGGGTTTTCTTATTCCCATTTGTCACATTCTACAGAACTATATACCCCTTTTCCTGAAAACTTCAACCTTCTATGTTTTTAGTTTCAATTTTGTAGTTTTGTTTTACCTTTTCTTTTTTTCTTCTTTTTCTTCTTGGCTGAACTATGTGACTCATTTTTTCTGAATTTTTGCTCAATCTGAGGATAACTGGAATAATTTCTCCTTCATGAAAGGTCTGAGGCAAGCAAAAAAAAAAAAGCCTTTTTCTTCCTAATTGTTTCAGCTCCAGTTTCCTTCTTCTCAGCTGGACTGCCTATCTTTTAATTCTTGGGCTTTGGCTCTAATTATTTAGCCAGATCCCTGTTTGCAAAGTCCCCAGGCAGCCATTTTGTCTTTCTTGTTACTTCCTGACTGCCCAATGCTGCCATTGATTGGGAATGCTGGGAGTGAACTAAAAAGAGAGAAGAAGAAGGGAGTAGTGCTTATGTTATATATAATCTGTTCTGGAAGTCTCTCCTTCCATGCAGTCCTACAGCTGGCTTTCCTGATGTTGCAACACCTTCAAGCAACTACATAACACACAGCAGTAGGCCCTGAAATAGACCTCACTGTCATGAAAAACCAGACCACTATCTTCCAAGTGCATGTCAAATGCAGCCAGAGCATCTATGCAAAGGCCCCTCTCTTATGTTATTGGTGTAATTTGCATAATGACTGGAAAACAGCTTAAAGTGGCAAAATTATTGAAGTTACTTGAATCCAGAATGTAAAATATTGAAACATAATTCAGGCAAGTTGCAATATTGCAACCTGCAATATTTAATTTGGGGCTTTTGATCATTTTTTTCTTGACAATCTTGAAAGTTATGCTGTACACTGTTATTGCCAGTTCATTGATGTAAACAAACATATATTAGTTTCCAGCAGTGGTTAGTCATTGGTGTGTAAATTAAACAGCATAGGACTTTACACACTGCCCTGAAGAAGGGTTTTCCATCAATAGTATTGCTCCTGAAAGTTGACATAAAATCTGTAATATCTATAATAGGCATCCTATAATTTTTGTGAATTTAAAATCCTTCATAAGGTGAAGGACTTTCTTCAACAGGGCTGCCTATCTGATTCTATCATAAGCCATGGTAAAATCTATGAACATCATTCCTTTTATTTTCTTCAGTTTAAAACCATCTTCTATGTATTGTGGTAGGTTGAGAATTTGAGCTGCAAAGTTTTTGCCAGCTCTGAGGCCAACTTGTGTGGTATAAGAAGGAACTCTACTATTGTAGATAATCAGTTCAGGATTAAAAATTCAAATACCTTATATAGAATATCTGATAAATGATACAGGTCATTGCTTTTTTAATCCTCTGATGGCTTGTCTGGTTTAAGTATGATTATCACTCTATATCTTGTGTATCTGAACAATATTCCTCCATATCTTGGGTATCTGAACAATATGTAAACATCTGTTTTAAAGGCTGAGAAAACATTTTTTTTTGTTGTTTTAGGTCAAAAATCTTTAATCCGTTCAACCTGAAACTCATCAATACCAATTGCTTTGTCATTCTTGTTCCGTCCGGAAAAACGCGAGGTAGACCGGATTCCAACAAACAAAGTCTTTATTCAAGTAAGCAACAGTAACGGAACAGTTTGGCTGAAGCCGTGGCAGCCTTTTTGTACAGGCTTGCCTGATGGCTTGTAGCCAATGGCATCTATTTAATTTTGCTGCCTTTCAGCGGCTCTTTTGGATTGGTTCTTTTGGATTGGTTCCTAATGAACCAATCCAATGCCTAGTCTTTTAGCCAGTCAGATTGCATAGTTTGGAGTATACCATTTTATACAGAACACCCCTCCCCCCTTAGTTTAGTCCTACGTGGGTGAC